>CAJUYG010001059.1:0-30407 GCA_910591675.1 Galerucella calmariensis
AAAAAAACGGAAGCAGTGGCAGAAAAGCATGAAAAGACTCGAAGCATTCAATGATAAGTCCACACACTTTGTTTGTGTATTTTTAAGATTTCATTTTCCTTCAATCAGAAGTAGAGAGTCGTTATAAATTACCTTATAAGTAAAATACGCAGTGAATCCATATTGAGGGGGTTATTGAAAACCACACGCTTGTATTAATCTAAATTTTCTAAAATACGTAGATAATATTGTTCTTATAGCTTGTGGTGTTATAAATGTTCAAAATTATTTAATAAAATAATGGATCAGTTCTTCACGAATCACATTTTATTAAATATTGCTTTTTTCCAAAAAACAGGTAATCTTTTTGAGTAGATCCCTCCGAAGCAGGACAATAACACTTAGCTTCGTCTATTTTTTCTCAAACTCTGAAACAGTACAACTCCAAGTCGACTTCGGGAAGATTTAATGTGTCTGCTTTTTTGAAATTGGGCCCACACATTTTATTTTATTAACACAAAAATTTTGAAAGTAATTCAAAATAAATAAATTCTAAGCGAGGCACGTAATAGTCAAAAGCGTAATGTTTGTGCACATTAACTTTCATATGCGGTGACGTCACAGTCATAGTCTTCGCCCCGTTCTCGGTATGCTTGTTTAATTGGTTGTATTAGGAGAACGACATATTCTATTAACATGAAATTTTCAGAATCATATTTTTATCCTTAGTACTTTATTTTACGACAGTTAAAAGTAATTTAAAAATTTTAGTAAACGAGCCCATTGCATTAGTATTTTTCGTCCGAAAAAAAGCTATTTTTTCAATTTTTTTTACTTATTCATCCGCTGTGGCTGCAGGGAATGAAATTTTCACATTTTGAACCACAGAATTTCATAGCAAATTTCACGCTCTATAACTTTGCTTCTGTACATATGCAAGATAAACTCATTACTTTTCGAGTAAAATTCAAAAAATGGCTAAAAATAGGCCCAATTTTGGTTGTTTTGTCTATAAACTGTTATTGTGCAATTAGCACAGCCTAAAAGCTGCTGGAGGCAACGGATTATCAACAACCATATTTTTGAGGGGTTCCTTCAAAAATCTCGTCTACTGCTCTCACATCCACCTTGAATGCTAACCCGACTGAACTAAAAGGGATGTAACTCCCTTAGGACAAACTTTTGTAAACAGAGATATACTGGACACTCTGTATAATTTTCATGGTTTACCTGGCACCGATTTTTTTTGCTACAGTAGCATAATTCTACTCCACATATATATGATCTGTTTTTTTTTTATTTAAAATTTAAATATAAAATAACTAGCATACTACTATTTTCTAACTGATAGCCGTGAATGTAACGGAAAGGTTATATCTGGTTAACGTATAACATTGAGACGTTCAATTTCACAATATTACATTCAAATGCTTGTTGGTAATTATTGACTGACTACACTAAAAATAAAAACGTTTTCTACGCGTCACGAATATTTGTTACTTATTTAACATTGAATATATTCCAACAGTTAATGGCAAAGTGTAAGCGTATTAAAATTTCGATTTCTATAGAAATTTACCTTTTAATAGGTATTATGTAAATTGGAAAATCAAACAATTTTGAAAGGTTTTAATCAATAAAATACGTAAATTATTAATGAACAACTGTACAGAAAAATAAACAAGATATAAAACAGATGTAATATGTAGGTACTGTAGGTATATTAAATATATCGAGTCGTCATTAAGTTAATGTTAAATACCTGATAGTTATTTGTGTAAGTACCTTGACATTGAATTAATAGCTTTATAGATAGATAATAATAATTATTATAGATAAAATATATTATAGTTTTGGGATAACATCGTTGTCAGTCGGCTGTCCTACTGCTATGTATGTTCTAGTTTTGTAAAAAAAATCGTCTTTATAAAGATCATCGATATATTTTGTTAGGTTAGATTAAGATAGATAGATAGATAGATAGATAGTTTATTTCCTTTTAAAATCTTTACAATTTTATGGAAAGGGTGAGAACAATATTTAAACCTGTTTACAAAATGAATATGAATTTATTGTAATATTATTCAGTGAATCAGCTGCAACATTGATATCGGCTAGGTAATTTACGGTGGATTGTTTCATACTACAATATATATTGGACAATCAAAAATTTTGTGCTCAATCGTTTCTAACTTTTTCTGGTTACAAATTGTGCAGATTTCATTAGGGTTTATCTGATAGGTACAGCCTTTGTATGTAAACTGTAAGGAGGATGTCGAAGTTGCGCGATAGTTCTTGTAATTTGGATAGGCATTTTTAGGCACAGATATTTTTGTCGTGACGCAGATACTGTTAAATGTTCATATATGGGAAGGAAGGATGACTGTTGGTAGAGAGAAATATCTAATTCTAGAAGTGTTTATTTTTAAATTTAAGTAAGAGAGGTTTTCTATTAATCTGTAAAAAGCGAAGGGAGAGATTATTCCAAGTAAGAATGGTATCAATGGAAGTAAAAATAATTTTTACCTGAGCTGCCCAGTTGTACTTGCTATAACATTCAATTAGATGCAATTGACGGAAGAAGCACAATTTGGAGTAACGGAAGTCATCCATCATAAGAATTTTCGTTAACCAGTTTAACGTCCATTTAAATATGTTATATAAGATTTTTCTTCTACCGCACTCTACTCTTAACTATATAGCTGGGTGTTGACACAGGTTAAATAAGGATACGTTTTAAAAATTGAACTTGGACTTTCTCAAGAATATCAGCATAACGAAGTGCCCAAACAGAAATACAATTGGACATTGTGCTTGTAACTAGTGCGTCAAAAAGTTGTAACCTTGTTTGCATGCAGTCAATTTTAAGTTTAGATAAAACAGGTATAAGAGCTCCCGCTGCTTGTTTTGCTTTCGCACTACTCTTATCTGCCATTTCACGGAATAAAGATGAGGAGGTAAAAGTAACACCAAGGTAATAATTGTAGGTGTTAGTTAACTCAATGTGGTGGTGTTTGAATTTAAATTTGATGTTATTTTTTACATTATAATGACCTCTAGAAAAACACATTATTTTGGTTTTGGCATTGTTGACGGTAAGTTGGTTTTGTGTGCAATATTCCTCTAAGATTTTCAATTTTCGTGACATATCGATCTCAGAGTTAGGTTAGATTAAGATAATGTGTTACTAATTTCCCAAAAGCGGTCGTATACGTCCGATACAACACCTAAACATATTTACATCATTTGTGTGCCAGCACAGAAACAACCATGAGAGGTACATGAAAAATTAGTTTGCTGATGACACGAGAAGAATTTTTTGTCTGATACATTTAAACTACATAATTACGCGTTTGTTCAATTGCCCGCAAAATTATCAACTTAAGGCATTGCGTGTTAAAAAAAATGAATATTGATTAGCGCAGGTTCTTGCCAAACTTAAAATTACAATTGGGTGATAAGTTATATTTATCACTCAACGGTGATAATGAAGCCAGATATCAGGACTTGATTACCTGTGATGTTAAATTAATAACAAAAATCTGATATGAATATATAAAAAAAGGGCGCCACTAATTTTTGTTTCTTAAAGAAAATCCATTTCCAGTTTACTTGTTGTTTTAATCTGCATAAGAAAATATAATAGATACTAACACTATATGTAGTGCTTTATTAAACCCATGTGTGTATATATTTTTGGGGTGAGATTCACTGAGACCTAAACTATTTTTTTTAAAGGAGCAGTCCCTTCGCCGGCAACACCTCAGCCTCCTGGGCTTATTGTGGATACTCCTAGTGTTCTGACTACAGCCTATTCAGCCAATCCGTTCCCTGTATTAGCTCATACAGGTTCTTTACTGGTTGGTTTTGTAGAAGTCTTCTGGAGTCATTTGGGGTCTACCATACAGTTTCTGCCTCCTGTGGTCCAGCGTCTCACAGTTGCATAGTATGTGCAGAGCTGTTTTGGTATCCTTTTTGCATCTTCTGCATGTAAGGTCTCCGTTATACAGCCCTATTTTGTTCAGGTGCTCCTTTGTGTGTCCCGTGAGTAGCTCCGTTATAGTGCGTAGTTTGTTCCTGCTCATCGAGAGCAGTTCTTTCGCTACTTTTTCTGATGGTTCTTTTATGAATTTCTTCCCATGTGTCTGCCTGGGCGTCTTCTACCAGTGTTTATTGTGTTGTTCTTTTACCCACCCTTTAAATAATGACCTAGTTGAGCATCTGGGAATGCCCACTACTGGTTCGGGTCCGTTTATCAGGGTTGACGATCCTGCTCTTGCGAGTTCGTCAGCTTTTTCATTGCCAGCAATTCCTTTGTGACCTGGGACCCACTCCAATGTTACACTGTTCCGAGTCGCCAGTCTTCTAAGTTCTTCACCGCATTCCCATTCCCGAGATGTTACCTTAGAGCTCTGAAATGCTTTAAGGGCAGCTTGACTGTCATTGTGCCCCTTACTTCTACCGTTCTTCTACTTAGTTTCTGAGGAGATTTTTAGAGACTAGTAGCTGCTTTAGTCTTATTTCCCGAAGGAATTTTGGGATATCTGGAGGCTTTAAATTAGGAAAATGTCCCTATTCTATCCAGTTACCTTCCAGGTGCTGTCGCTGTGCCCTAGGACTTTGAATTGCTACGCAATTCGAAAGTATGTAGATGGAGGTTTCTCCTTCCATGCCACAAAATCTACATTACTTTTTCCCACTTGTTTGAGTTTTTTCAGGTGCCCATTCAGGCGAAATGTCCTATTAAAACTCTTAGTGCAGTTTTACTTTGACTTATGCATTCATTTGATCTCAACAGGTTGATGTCACCCAGTTTAGAGTATTTGATTGACTTTGATATCCCAAAAGGGTATTTCGGTCCCCCCATTTGATAGTTCATCTGCTATTTGGTGACTATATTGTTCTCGCCTAGTTCATTGAGTTTGCCTAGTGCTTCCCACACCATTTTGGATCTGATTACACAAGAGCTTAGTGCTTTAATAGGTGCTTGACTATCCAACATGATGATAATCCTTTGCCTTCTGTATTTTTCTCAAGCTTTCAGAGTGTTTGATTCCTTATTAGACCCATTAACTCATATCCTTTCCTTGAAGGGTAGCTTTGATATGGGTGTCAGAGCATAAAGAAATTGTCGGAAATGAGATTGGGATATTATCGCAAAATAAGGAGATTCTACTCCATTTATATCGGACCCGAATCATTTGATAACATCCCAAAATACTTCATCGTGAAATAAGTCCAAAAAAATTCCTGCAGCCTGCTGCAGAAATAGTCCAGGCCAAAGACAGGCAAACTAGTGGTCCATTTTTATTTTCTTCCCTGTATGGAAATTTGTATGTTCAAAGACTACAGACCACTGTTGGACAAATAGTTAACTACATTTAACTGATGTTATATGTATGTGTATTCTTTTTTTGTTTTTTTTTTTATATTTTTAATGTTTTGGTAGCCTTCCAGCTTTTATAAAATTCTGGTCCCTATCCATAACAGTACGAAAAAATAACTAGACAATAATATTTTGTTTAAGTTTAAGTTTAAGACAGCAAAAAATTTGATGTTTATTCACAGTGGATCAAATCCTTGGTAAAATGTGAAATAAAGTATTTTTTCCACTATAGCTGTGAAGTTGATAATTATTGCATGTTCTAGCCAACTGAGAACTTGATTTTCTTTAATGTTGGTTAATATTGTTTTTTATTATTAACCCAGGTCAATAATGAACAAATTCCAATGTTTTGAAAATCTAGGAATAGTAATAACAAAAACTTGTGCAACATAATTTTGTATACCCAGGAGATAATCTTCAAGATAAAATTATTCGAATAAAAATGCCATTCGCTTAAAATTCGCGCTCAACCAAAAATGACTGATGACATAAAGTGCGTTAATAATCTATGGGATTTGGTGACGAGCTAAAACAGACAGTATACGTCAGTCAGACAATAGACACTTTTAGCTTGTCATAAATTTTTACACGTATCCGTATCCGTATCCGTGTACTGGAGTTACGTTGACGTAAAGAAATTTTCAAGAACACCTTTTTAGCAGAAAACGTATCGCTTCGTTCTGTTTCTAATTGTATAACCTCAAAGTTTTTTATTTTACCTTTTTATGTTTTTGTAAAACGTAAATTAAATAATCCATTGCTGCTAGACGAGGAAGATGATGTAAAATAGCACTAATAGCACGGAATACTGACTTTGGTCGGGATACGGATACGTTTAAGTATACGAAGTAGGGTACGTAACAATACGTTCAACGCATCGTATCGGCTGAGACGTAACGGGTCTACACATGCGCAGTTAGTTACGGATACGGATACGTGAGAAACTTAAGACAAGCTAAAAGTCTTTAATAAAACGCATAAAATTGTGATATTATTATTTCTCTTTTTAGAATGTCATACAATAATTAGTATATTATGCAACGATCATGTAATAATCATTAAATGAGAGTTGCATACCTACGCTGTTTTTTCTGCACCCAATAAATAATGAAAAACTATAAATATTATATTTATATTCGTATTGAACACAATAACAGTAATTACTCGTATTTCTATAAAAAATTGTACAAATTTGTAACTAATGGTATTATCTCGGGTATTACTATGGATATAGGAAAACTGGAAACATTATATTTATATTGAAGATAATCATTGAATCAAGATTATGTATTATGCAGTTGGAAATAGTATATTACACACAGAGGTAGGAAAAGTTTCATTACTGTCGAGAGGTTAGCTATTATCTCGTGACATAGGAATGAAACTTCCTACCGAGGTTTGTATATTATTTTATTTACAACCATCATATCCCGATCAAAATTAATAAATCTTTGTTTCGCTCTGAACACACCTAAAATATTACATTTTACAACTACTGTCACCAATATAAATAAATGTCAGATAAAGTCGTATGGATAGTTAGCGAATGATAAATCAAGAAAAATGTCCTTCGATGAAGAATATGGATTGTACCCCTCCAGAAATAGGTATTATAATATTTATCAATGTGTTATATTTTTAAATATAAAAAATATTTATCTAAAATAGATTAACGATCACATTATTTTAGAGGGTGGGAAGTGAGGACGGGAAGTGATCGATGAGGGCGGGAATTAAAGGTGTGTAATATGACACTTTCTAACCTTCAATGACGTTATTAGTAATGACAGCATTACATATATGGTTGTGAATAAAGTTTATTCCAGGTTTCCAGGTTCCACATTACACGAGCGAATATCTCTATTTTTTGCACAGCGGAACTTCACCACATTTTGATAGAAGGTGTCGTAATTTGTTGAGTAACCATTTTTCGAATCGATGGATTGGTAGGATATACGTCACAAACGATGACGCACACCAAGAAGGCTATTAAATGTACTATACCTAATTTATACCAGCATCGGTTATTACTTGACAATTTTTAAATCAAAATATTCCGAAAAAGGTACTCAGAATCGAGTTTTACCGAGAGTACCTTTTTTGGTGTAAAATTGAATTATGTCTTAGTTCACTTGAAATTTTCTAACCTTAAAAAAGTTATGTTCAATAATACTTGAATTGGAGTGGCTCTTTGTCCTATCCCACTGCGACCTTTGCAGATCTATTGTGGTCCTCCCTATATTTAGAGCTCAATATCTAGCTTTATTCTTTTTATTAGACCTACTAGCCTGGATACCGCCTCCTTTGCGTAGCTCTCTGCCCTCGGTTTTTCTTCTCCGAATAGGTGAAACCGCACCCTTGCTAGGCCTTCGCACTCACAGAGTATGTGCTCCGCGGTTTCTTCTTCTTCCTGGCAGAACCTGCATAGGCTGTCATCTGCAAGGCCAATTGTGTGCATATGTTTCCTCAGCCTACAATGTCCGGTCAACATTCCCACCATCATCCTCGTCGTTTCCCGACTTTGACCTAGTAGGTCGTGTGACAGTTTTGTCGAAGGGTTTTTAAGGAATAATTTTGCGTGTCTTTGTCCTGGGGTTTCATACCACCAGCGCAACGCCTGGTTGTTTATCCATTTGTGGATGCTCTCTTTACTTAGGCATTTTGCAATTCCACGGGAAGGTTCTGGCCCTATCATGACCTCCGTTGCTCCCTGCTTGGCTAATTCGTAGGCCTTTTCATTGCCCTTTATTCCTTGGTGGCCTGGTACCCATGCTAAGGGTCACTCTATTATGACTACCTAGTCTGTTTAGGGCCTTCCGACACTCCCACACCAGATTTGATGTTATCTTTTATGAGCGTATCGCCTTAAGTGCTGCTTGGCTGTCGGAGTAGATGACGATTCTTTGGTTATCGACCTTCTGTCTCATCAACTCTTCTGCACAGCATTGCACCGCCAGTACCTCTGCCTGAAAGACAGTAGCATGTTTCCCTAGGCTTAGAGAGATCGTGATCTTCTACCCCATATATTCCAGCTCCTACTCCGGAGTCTGTTTTCGAGCCATCAGTATACCAGTTGAGATTCGCTGTTATAGGAGGCCCTGCTTCCTAGTCCTTTCTCTCTGGGATGTAAACTGTATAGTCGTTTTTAAAGCTATATTGTGGGGCAATCTGATCCGTTGGCATTCCCAGTATTGGATCTGCCTTTATTTCTTCATATAGCTCTTTGTAGACCTTACCGTGTTCTTGGCTTATCGGAGAAGGTCCCTGTAATAATCTGTGACTAACAGATCTTGCATTTCCTTGTATGAGGATATGTAGTGGTGGTAGGTTTACTATTACCTCCAGGGCCGCGGTCGGAGTCGTTTTCATGGCCCCCGTGATACTTAGGCAGGCCTGCCTTTGAATACCACTTAGCTGCCTCTGCGCTCCAATCTGCAGTGTCCTGGGCCACCAGACAACTGATCCATAGGTTATCATTGGCCTCACAACCTGTGTGTATAACCATTTGGTCATGTTGGGATTTAAATCCCAATGTTTTCCACACATTTGCCTGCACCTTCCAAGGGCGATTCTGGCCTTGTGTGTGGTTTTTTCAATGTGGGAGTTCCATGTGACCTTTTGGTCAAATATTACCCCTAGGTATTTAACTTCTTTCGCAAATGGAATTTCCACTCCGTTAATTTGCGGCTTTTGTAGACCTTGCAATTTTCTCTTTTTTGTAAACGGTACCAGTGTAGTTTTGTGGGGGTTCACTGCCAGTTCTTCCTCCCTACACCAGCCACTCACTCTTTGGGTGCGCTCTGATATTGTGTCTGGAAACCGTCCTCTTATCACGATAGCAATATCGTCCGCGTACCCCAGGCACTGAATACCTTCATCTGAAAGCCTTACTAGAAGCGTGTCTACTAGAATCGCCCACAAAAGGGACGATAAGACACCTCCTTGAGGACAACCCCTTTCCACCCCCGCTATGATGGTTGCTTCCCCCAGAGTGGATGTGATTATCCTATTCCCTAGATTAGCTGCAAGCCACCCGCAGATGATGGGTTCGACCCCTCTTCTTTCCATACACCTTGTTATAGATAATGGAGAGGCGTTATTGAATGCTCCCTCTATATCCAGAAAAGTAGCTACTGCTATTTCCTTGTCGTCGATCGACTTGAACAGTAGCCTGTTTAGATCGTCCAGAGCCAAGTCTGTTGACTTACCCTGTTGATACGCATACTGACTCTCGCTTAGAGGGCGAGCTTTCAGAGCGTTGTCCTTTAAGTACCTATCCACTACCTTTTCCAAAGTCTTAAGCAGAAAGGACGTTAGGCTAATTGGTCTATATGACTGGGGCGTTTTGTCAGAAATTCTACCTGCCTTCGGAAGGTAGATGACCTTCATCTTCCTCCATATTACCGGAGTATGTTTAAAGGCTAAGCTGGCCTTGAAGATCTTACTTAGTTGGGGCACTAATACCTCTTTATCCTTCTGCATTAGGACCGGATAGATTCCATCCTCCCCCGGTGATTTGAAGGGCTGGAATTCGTCTATACTTGGTATGAACCGTGATAGCTAGCACCCTCTTTGAGAGTCAGACATAAAAAAACCTTAGTTTCCAAAACATATTCGTACAAAATTTTATTACAAAGTTATCAGTGAAGTTTCGGCAATTATTTTTCAATTTTCTACCTATCCTAGAGGAGATCCGAATTTTTATTAAACACCCTGTAAATTTATATCTATTTCATGTAGGGTTCTGTACTCCATTTTAAAAACCTGATGCATGACTATTCACGGAATGTCAATGTTACGTGATAATTCATTAAATTTAAATAAAAAATCGATTTGTTTAAGAATTTAAATAAATTTACAAGTAAAGACATAAGTTTTTATAGAAGCATTATATATAATTATCAATAATATTAATCCTAACTGGTTATTTATAGTATTAATAAGTATATCGGATATAGATATTGTTACATTTAATTTACGATAGGTACAACAATTAGTACGACTTAATTATCTAGTTCGAATCTATTTTATTTGATAATTACGTAATTAGTTTCATAAAATATGTAAATTGTTTAATCTCTTTTTGCTAGCAAAATTTCTATCTAATTAATACGTAGATGATATATATTTATTTTATTTATAAAATTATTGCAATTAAAACACAAATTTAATTTTTTCTTACCGTTATTTCCGGAGCCATCATAAGTTGTTAGATCACGCAAAAATTACAACAAAATAACTCGCTCGTCTAATACACGTTTACAACACACCAAATCTAAAATTCTACTAAAAAAACTTTATTTCACTATATTTATAAACGTGGAGGTCGAACTAGTATTATAAAGATCATAAACACAACTGATTAGAAGCACCTTATCAAACGTAATATATGGTAGGAAGGATTTTAAACACTGATAAATGGTTGCCGATGCGAAATACATCTAAAAAATACCCACGTGATTTTCGAGAAGTTAACACCTCACTTCTTTAGACGTAACATGGTGAATACGTCGAATTTTCGTACCTAGGCCGGAGCGTCGTGCTGTATTAATAGAACAATATTTTATGTATTGCCATTCAAAAGTTACACAAACTTCTTTAAAGATTACCACTCGGTGATAAAGCTGTTTAACTATACATTTATTACGATTTAATTAATAATTATAGCTATTGCATTAAATATTATAATAGTAAAAATTAACAGAAATAATAAACGAAGCAAGCGGGGGAGAAAATGAAGTGCCTACAATTAGAAATACAAATATGTAACAGAGAAAGAAAAAAGGAACAACTGTGGAAAATCAGAGAATGGGCATGAAAAAATCAACTGAGGGAGGCGCAGTTTATTTGGAAGACGATAAACAGTTAAGCGCCACAGATGCAGGAAACGCTTTAGCAGCCATTAGTATCAGCTTCCCTTGTGACATAATAAACTATTGCAGTCCAGTTTACCCACAACAATTATTTCTCTTCCGCCTAATGTAGCTACCAGGCTGGACTGTAAAAGAAGGGCTACGTATTAGTCCTTCGAAAACACAGATAATTGCGTTCACCAGAAGAAGGAAAAGGGACGGACTTGGCCCTCTGACGCTTCAAGGTGAACCAATACGATTGTCGGATGAAGTAAAATATCTTGGGGTTATCCTAGACCCAGGCTTAACTTGGAACCGACACCTCCAGCACGTGATCAAGAAAGCAGAGGTGACCTTCATGGTTGCCAGACGCACTTACGGCACTAAATGGGGACTTAGACCCAGCATGGTACACTGGCTGTACAAAATAGTTGTCATTCCCAGGATCACATATGCATCTCTGGTATGGTGGTCAAAGATCAGACAATCCTCTGCTATGCTAAAACTAAGCAAGGTCCAAAGACTTGCATGCATTGGCATTACAGGGGCAATGAGGACTACTCCTACAGCGGCGCTGGAGACAATGCTAGACCTTCCTCCGCTACATTGTGTCATAATGTGCGAAGCAAGGGCAGCACTAACCCGAATGGAAAAAGCATCAGACCATGACGTGGCACATATATGGGAGAGGATACACAGAGATAGGGCATGTGGATGATGACATTTTCAAAATGCCAATAGACCACATGACCACCAAATATATATTTCTCAAGAACTTTGAGATTGTCATCAAAGATCGAAAGGAGCTTGAGAAAGAGAACGCACCACCACTTAGTAGAGCGAATGAACTGATCTGGTATACAGACGGATCAAAAAATGAACTCGGCACCGGAGCGGGCATATACAGCAAGACGAGCAAATATGAAGGGATCGTCTCGCTTGGCAAATACGCTTCTGTATTTCAAGCAGAGGTCTATGCAATACTTGCATGTGCAAGGGCTAATAATATGAGAGCCCACAACAACAGGCAGATCAGGATCTACAGTGACAGTCAAGCCGACCTTAAAGCACTTCAGAGCTATAGGGTGACATCTCGGCTAGTATGGGAATGCAGCGAAGAACTTAGAAGACTGGCGACTCGGAACAGTGTAACACTGGAGTGGGTCCCAGGTAATAAAGGAATCGCAGGCAACTCTCAAGAGTAGGATCGTCAACTCCGATGAACGAACCCGAACCTGCTGTGGGCATCGCCAGATGCTTAACGAGGTCATGGTTAAAAGGGTGGTTGAAAGAACAACACAATAAACACTGGAAGAATACGACCAGGCAAATACATGGGAAGAAATTCATAAAAGAACCATCAGAAAAAGTAGCGAAAGAACTGCTCTCAATGAGCAGGAACAAACTACGCACCATAACGGGGCTACTTACGGGACACTTTCCCACAAAGGAGCACCTAAACAAAATAGGGCTGTACAACGGAGACCTTACATGCAGAAGATGCAAAAAGGATACCGAAACAGCTCTGCATATAGTATGCAACTGTGAGTCGGTGGACCACAGAAGGCAGAAACTGTATGGTAGACCCCAAATGACTCCAGAAGACTTCTACAACCAACCAGCAAAGAACCTGTATGAGCTAATACAGGGAAGGGAATGGCTGAATAGGTTGTAGTCAGAACACTAGTATCCACAATAAGCCCAGGAGGCTGAGGTGGTACCGGCGAAGGGGCGGCTCCTCAGAAAAAAAAATGTAGCTACCTATACAGGGTGTCCAGAAACTCTCCTGTCAAACGGAAAGGAAACTACAGTTACTAGAGGTGATTTTAAGTCGATTTAGCTCGAATTACCTTAATCCGAAAATGCTTCCCAAGGGAGCTACAGCCCTTTGAAGAAGACGTCCTCACATGAGTTTTCTTCAAATTATTTAAAAAAGCCGTTACTTAAAATATTCAAACTTGGAATAATCAATAAACAGTTAGTTATTTTGAATAATTTGAAGAAAACTCATGTGAGAACGTCTTCTTCAAAGAGCTGTAGCTCCCTTAGGAAGATTTTTCGGATTAAGATAACTTGAGCTAAATCGACTCAATCACCTCTAGTAACTGTAGTTTCCATTTGGCAGGAGAGTTTCTGGACACACTGTATAGCAATAAAAAAGCCTTTTATAAAATTGAAATTATTTTGCCGCCCAATCCACCGCCAATAAAAAAAGTTCAAATATATGAATAGTTTTGTGTGCTCTTAGTTGCCTATACCCATCAACTTTTTTAATAGAAACTTATTCATTCATATTGGTCACTAATGAATGAAGTGTACAGACAAAGTCAAATGGAACGCACAACTAGATTAGGTTGAGACTGCATTATTTAAACATCTGCTATCCCCATCAAACAGATCTACGTACGTTTTCTAGGTCACAATTGAAGTATTTCTAATACATTTTAGCGATGGCTTACCATAAATCATTGAAACTATTCGAATTTTTTTGAATTTTTGTCTTGTGCGTTTCATTTGACTTTGACTGTACATCAATATAACTCAAAAAGGCAATTTCCTCGGAAATGGTTATTCAACCAGTAGTTATAAGAGCTGTTATTTCAACGCGCGAACAAAGTGAACGCGTTAACCTTTGAGATGTTTACACCGTGTAAATTACACGTACACGTGTTAAAAAAAATATTTCCTTTGACTGTTGGACTGTACGGAATTAAATACAGAAAAGTATCTTATTTTCAATTTCAATTTAATTACGTACTAGAGAGAGGATTCATGCAGCATCAACTGAACTAAATCTAATTTAAGATTGAGATTAAATTTAAAATTGGCCATCTTTCGATTTTAGTTTTAATTTTTTGCTTGCATGAATCCACCATTCAGTATAGGTATGGTTTTAGTATATGTTTGGTTGCCTACAACACAATTATTTGTTAACAAGAATATTTAATGAATATGGCATTATATGGCTCGAAAAGGTAAAAGGTAAGGTACGGTGAAAATTAAATTTTAATTAAAGCAAAGATGCACTATTTTACGTGCTTGTCTGAAAGTGAAAAGAGGCTGAATATTTTCACAAAACGAGTAGATGATTCTTCTTAAAATAAGAATATAAAAAAGAAGAATGACACTGACGTCAACACTTCCAACTCATCGTGTCATATTTGTCATCTGTCAGTTCTTTCTAATTTATTCGTTAAAAAAGATAGGGCTCCAAAGTTCTAGTTCGAACAACAAGTCATCGTAAAAAAAGATTTAACAAGTTTTTTTGGACAATTTCATTAAAAAACACACTTTAAAATGTTTCTGTGGGATTGGTTTACGGGAGTGCTTGGATATTTAGGATTATGGAAAAAATCTGGTAAATTATTGTTCCTTGGTTTGGATAACGCTGGCAAAACTACACTCTTACATATGCTTAAGGATGATAGGCTGGCACAACATCTCCCAACGTTACATCCTACATCAGAAGAACTTTCTATTGGTAATATGAGGTTTACAACATTCGATTTAGGTGGCCACGACCAAGCTAGGAGAGTGTGGAGAGACTATTTCCCAGCTGTAGATGCTATAGTTTTCCTTATTGATGCTAATGACAAGTATGTATATTTGTATAAAGCGTTAAAAATTATTTATTGCTACAATGATTTGCAAAATCAACTTGAATTCTTGTTTCTTTGCATTGAAAAACATTTTGGTAATTATTCCTATTCACAGTTCAACAAAGGAAAAATATATGCAAAAACGATTACTAAACAGTTCCTGGTATCTTTATTGAAATGAATTATCATGTAATTGATTGTTTTTGAGATTTGTTGACCTTTATTTGATAAATTCTAAAAGATAAACAGAGCATTCTGATTCAAAAAATAGCTTTATCAATGACAAAAATTATAATAAGTATACTTAATTTCACCTTGGAAGTAATTCAAAGAGTATTGGAAAACTGTAGGTAGAAGTTAAATCTATTCCCATTTGAAGGTATGAATCATTTTATTAGTATGATGTATCAAGTTCACTCCAAGTAAGTAATATCTTGGAAATCACAGTTACAGGTATTAATAGACTCTTAGAAGATTGAATCTCATATCCAAGTGTGGACACTATTTTCTTTTAAATTGTTGAATGAATTTGCCTGGTAATATATTTTACCCCTTTAATCAATACTAGCCTTATCCTTAGAGGTATGAACTACAGGTATTTTGGGTCCATTTATGCTCGGGTTTAAGATGTAGGTAACAAAAAACCAATCAAAGAAAGGTTTGAATATGTGATTTTGATTAATTTTATTCACAGTTTGCAATGACATAAAATATTAAATATTTAAGTTTGCAGTTCTCTGCAGTAACTAAAGAATTACTTTTTAAACTAATGACTAAAAGAAAATGGAAAATATATTTACCATTCATGTTGTCCATATTTTGGGCAGTAGTTGTCCATATGTTTTTTTCCTATGTTATCTGTTTTTTCAAATCTGGGTCACCTTTATCATACAATATTTTAACATTTTGTGGTATCCCACATTGTGGAAGAAGTCTGAAAATAAGAAAAGTAACTTAGTGCAGACTACTGAACAAGTACTCATGGCCAAATACAGACAAGAAGGTTATGTATTAAAGATAGACAAGCCTTGTTTACATTTTGGTTATCCCCAGCATATTTAAGACTAGTCTTAGACTAGTGATTCCAAATCTTATTTAAAAATAGTAATTGATGAATATATTTACGATTTTAGCAGTACCTACTTTCTGTTTAAAAGGTAAAAAAAGTGGATATCATTTGAAACAGGCTGTGGTCCAGCTCAGTGCATTAAGATTGGTGGGGAGTGCTGCTCCAGTCCTCTGGATATTGCTGTAAATTTCTGCATTTGGTTGTTTATATGTTACACAATTAAAGATTATGTGCTGCAATGTACCCAATTCACCACTGGTACAATTTAGAGTCTGCCAATCCTATTTTATTTAAATTTGTATTCTGGGTATAGCCCATGCTTACTTCTTATTGCATTTTAACTTTTAATTATATGGCGATTTGATAAATCGGTGAACCAGGTTTTTTTTTATAGATTAACATCTCTTTTGTACGAGCTGAATATTGTCTTACCATCTTTGAAATTGTTCTTCCTTAAAAGTTTGTCACAAATCTGTTACTTGTATTAGTGGTTCTTCCAGTAGCTCCTCTTGTGTTGTTGATGTTTTTGCTAACTTTTCAACTCTTTCGTTATGTTATGTTTGTTATGCACCTTTACCCAAAACCAATATAATAATTTTTCCTCTATTGTTTAAAGTTTCAGTAAACAATTTTAATATATTAACAATTACTTGATGGTATTTTATTAATAGCTTCTATGGAGCTCTTGATATCAGTACAACAAAATTTGATTAGATATGGTCATTTATATATTGTAGTGCTTGCCAAATAATAGCGACTAACTCAACAATCTCGACATGTTATCTGGGATTTAAACATCCCCCAAACATTCTCATTTGAGTGAAAAAATTTGACCCGTCAATATAAATATAAACTAACATAATCCATGAAATTGATTGTTTTTATTTTATTTTATTTACAGAAGCCGTTTTTATGAAAGTAAAAAAGAATTGAGTACTCTCCTTTCAGACGAAACATTGGCAAACTGTCCAATTCTCATCTTAGGTAATAAAATAGACCTTCCAGCAGCGGCTTCGGAGGATGAGCTAAGAAACTTCTATGAACTCTATGGAGAAACTACAGGTAAAGGCAAAGTAGCCAGAAGTGACTTACCAGGTCGACCTCTAGAATTATTTATGTGCTCTATACTAAAGCGTCAAGGATATGGGGAAGGTTTTCGTTGGTTGGCACAGTATATTGATTAATGTCACTTTACATGCAACCTTTTGTTAGATGACGTTAGGATATTACAATTTTACTCCTAGAATGTTAGTGAGACTGTAAAGGGGAGAAAATGATACTGGTGCAATCGTTTGGAATTTATCTAGTAAAATTTTGTTTCCCAAATAAATTATGTGGGAATTATTTTCAATAAATGAATATACCA
The DNA here is from genome assembly GCA_910591675.1 of Galerucella calmariensis. NCBI lineage: Eukaryota > Metazoa > Arthropoda > Insecta > Coleoptera > Chrysomelidae > Galerucella > Galerucella calmariensis. The sequence goes on from CAJUYG010001059.1 coordinate 17,252, forward strand.
AGGTACAAATCATATTTATAATTGTTTTCCATACTTTAAGGTTTTAAAATTGTGTTGAGGTGTTTGTCTACTTCTGTTTCAGTGCAAATACTAAACAAGACAAATTTGGGAATGTTTTATGTTTGTTTAGCTATGATTGTTAGTTGTGTGAGATTCCAAAATAATGTCAATATTATTAAAATGCACAAGCCAAAATGATGTGTACGCAAGAGATTTTAAAAATTGGGTATCCTAACCTCACTAATATTGAAAAATTGGTCAAATTCAAATTGTTTGGGGTTTTCAAGAGAAAGAACAAGATTAAATTTCATGTATTATAAAACAATATGTGGACACCTGAAGGTTTTTTCTAAATCTGTAGAAAATTGGCTTTGTAGCCATTTAATTTATTTTAATATCAGCTCTTGTTTTTTTCGCTATTTAAATCTCAAATTTGAGTGAATTATTAAATGAGGCATACTTTCCTCTCGCAACTTTTACATTTAGGTGAACGTTTAGTGTATTTTAATTCGTTTGTTAATTTTATTGTATATTATCAAATATATTTGGATTTGGAATAAAAAAATGTACTTTAACTTTGTGTTTTGATAATTTTGATAACCTACTGGAACATTCACTGTTGAGCTTTAATGCTGTTATTGGAAAACTAAGAATATATATCTGTATGTTTGGCAATATTTTTTATTAAACTATTTCAGTTAATATTTGTTAAACCTCTACGCCTTTGTCCATCAAAATAATATTTTTAAAACTCGTCTCTCTGCCTTTTGAAGATTCCATTAAAAAATTAAAAACAGTTTATCAGTTCAAATAATAAATAGAAGTTGTTTCTGTGTGTGGAAGGATATTTTATATAGAGGAGAAGGTGGTAATGTGGCCCTCTACTTTGTTTTTGAGGCCATCAAGTTGGTACGTTGCAGTGTTTCTTTTACCTTACCTATTGCCACTTGCATACATTTATGTAGAATGAAAATAATCTATATACTATTAAGTGAGGTTATATGCCGCCCTGGGAATCATATTAAATATTTTGAATTTTATTAAACCTTAGCGACGAAAATCACAAATATATTCGTCTTAAGGGCGTGCACAGGCTGTATGAGTCCATAAACTGCAATTCAGGCACTGAATCCACGTCTGTCGCTGAAATAATTCATTCCACAAAATATGCAGTTTGTATCTAAGCTTTCGAACATACATTTTATATATGGCACCCGAGGAATATTATTGCATAATTACCTTCAAACTCTAATAGAAAAATCTAACATAATGTTTAAATAATTAAATGTAAAACTTAGTTTGTTTAAAAAAAATGAAGAGCAGTTTCGTTAGCAGAGTAGCAGAGTGTTTTAAATGTGTCAAATAACAAACGAGCGTATCGCCATCTCATAAATTTTTTTGGCGTTATTTGTTAGCTATCACAAGAGCTCTCTGGTCGACGTACATTATAATAGATGGCGTGATTCTTAATTATAAATTACAATGACTAATAGTCACTGTACTATAAATATGTAAGAGGCCACAAAACATTTCTGCAGTCAGTGCAGTCCGCGTCCGCCTCTTTCCGAGAAGTCATCCCTAGAAAGTGCTGAGCAAAATTGAATTATTATTTTTTTTCTCAAACTATTGTCGGCTTAGAAACTCCTTCAAACAAAACATAACGCAACGGTCATCTTTTTATTGTGAGAGGTCTCGTTATGATATGATCATAAACTCTTCAGCTATTTTTAATAAGAAGAGGCCACTAAAAATAAGAAGTGATTAACCTACAATACCACAAGCACAAAGTCCACAAATTTAAAATATTGACAAAACATGATGTGAAATAAGAAATAAATATATCAAGCAAGAATGCATACAGGTAATGAAAACTATATTTTCCTTGAACGTACTTGATATTTATTGTGATTTTTACAGATAAAGACCTAAATGAAGTTTTTGATGATATATTACTTTTTGAAGAAAATATTATAGAGGAAGCATATGAAGAAGGTTTTAAAGAGGGTGTTTTACAGGGAAACAAAGAAGGTTTTCACATAGGATATCATAGGGGTGCAGAAATAGCTGCTGAAATAGGCTTCTATCTAGGTGTAACTGAGAAGTATTTAGAACACTTTTCTACATCAGATACTGAAAAGTCAACCAAATTTGTAAATGCCTTAGAAAATTTGAGAAAGAGTATAAGTGAATTTCCTAAAGTAAATACAGCAGAAGTAGATATATTTGATTTATTGAATACAATTAGAGTACAGTACAAAAAGTTATCTGCACAGATTAAGATAAATATATCATATCCCAATAATAGCAGCATGTCTTTCTAAAATGAAGTTAATAAAAGAACAAATTACACTAATAACAGAGTATTTACAGCCATTTTTACCTCTAGCTAATTTCCATATGGTTGATTATTTTTTAAAATCTGCATTTCAACAACATGTTCCTGATACAATAAAAAATGATGTTCTGAACATTGGATTTAAAGAAGTTATTGGATGTATTTTTGATGATGACTATACTAATTTACAAAATCTGAACATTTTTAGTAAAAGATCAAAAGAATTCACTCTAAAAAATCTTGACATATGCCTTAAAGCTGAGGATTTCCAGGAGAAACTTCACTCATTAGGCTGTTCAGAACCCCTGAGGTTAAAGTTAAATATATTTATGACATCAAAAAAGTCCCATGAAGTTGATATTCTCAGTTCTGTCGCTGCTGCTGTTAATAATGTATCAGGAACTTCTCACTTAGTTGACATAGGTGATGGTAAGGGATACCTGAGTTCTATGTTGGCACTACATCACAAGATACCAGTTTTGGGAGTGGATGCATCTGAAATTAATACAAGTGGAGCTGTTTCGAGAGTGAAAAAACTTTCCAGGGTTTGGAAAAGTGTTGTTTCTGCAAATACTGTTGATACGGATTTTCAAAAAGAAAAAAATATTCCAGATTCTTCAAATTTATACAAACAAGTGACAAAGTATGTAAATGCAGATATAGATGTTTTAGAGCTTGTTTCTAATGTTTTTCTCCAAAAACCTGAAAGTTTAGGACTAGTGGGATTGCATACATGTGGAAATTTAGCTCCAACATCATTAAGGATATTTAGTGGCAATCAGAATATCAAAACCATTTGCAATGTAGGTTGTTGTTATCATTTGATATCTGAACAGTTTGAAACCCAAGAATATTACAAAAACAAAGGAGATATTTATGGATTTCCCATGAGTAATTTCCTAAAAGAACAAAAGTTTACAATTGGTAGAGCAGGGAGAATGATTGCTGCACAATCAATGGAGAGAATTTTGGATAAAAGAGAACTACCTAAAGAGACTATTTTCTACAGAGCATTATTTGAAATTGTGTTGGAAAAATACTATGATTTGCCTTCTGATAAAAGACAGGTTGGGAAAATGAGAAAAAAATGTAACAATTTTGTAGATTACACCAGAAAATCCTTAAATAAGCTAAATCTGACCTCAAAAGTTACTGATTCACAACTTGAAGATTTATTTGAAGAATATAAGGAATGTGAATATGAACTTTACTTTTTCTACTTGATAAGGAACATGTTGGCTCCAATAATAGAAAGTTTAATTCTTTTGGATAGACTTTTATATTTGAAAGAATTGGGAATTGAAAATTCTTTCCTGGTACAAGTATTTGATCCTGTAGTATCCCCAAGGTGCTATGGTTTAGTGGCAATTAAATAATTATATTTTATTTATTAATAAAATCATTTACAAGCCACATGAATTTATTTATTTGAAAACAAACCAATAAATTGTCAGTATGTTGTGTTATCAGTATCAGTATCAGTTGTGGTACTGTAATAATTATTTTGGATGTTAGGCAGAAGTTACATTTATAATGAAATATATTTGTTGCATGGTAAAATGTAAACTCCTAAAAACTGGTTCCTACTCTTAATTATAATAACTTGGCACCAAAATAAATGAATTGTGGTTTTTATAATGAATATTAAACTGTTGAAGTAAAGTAAATAAATTTGGTTGTTCATTATATTTATTGGTAGTTTCCATAGTGGAGGGGTGTTGACATGCTATTATGTTTTTAAAATGGAAGGTATTTATTCATGGCCCACTCAGTTGAAATAAAAACAATCTTGGTAGGGGGCGCAGAAATACTTAGGACCGGCCCTGGGACCAAAAAAAAGCTATGGTTATTTATTTTTTATAAGGTTTTCGCTAACTGCAAATCCTTTTTTGTAGCGGCCAACAATGTCTTAGTAGAAATAGAAGAAGAGTATAACTTCTATTATCTGTCAAAATTGTCAGTTGTCAAAATGCTGATTTGCTGTTCTGATTATTGTTTTATCTCTGATTTTTTAGATTGTTATTAACAATTTAAACCGATATTAACGATGAGATTTTTTAAAATCTGTAACATATTTCAATATATAATGAATTAAAGTTGATTTTTCTTAGTAATGTTAATTAAACATTATTTGAGATGTGTAGTTATACCGTTTTCTAGTCGGAGAAAATGCGTTCATTGATATCTACACTATTTTTGTGTATTTTACTAATAAACAAAAACTTTGGGGAAGATGAAAAATGCCCAGTCAAATGTGTTTGTAAGAAGAACTCCACCAATAAAGGTTTTATAAAGATGTCTTGTGGAGAACAGAATAAAATATATCATTTAGATGAATTGGACTTATTAAACTTAGCTAGCGAAATTATACAATTGTAAGTGGTATATATTTTTGTAAAAATACATATTTTGTGTCATTCTATTCAATCCAATCTCAAATGTTATTACTTTCTACAATTTGAATAACAGTTAATAATACCAACAAACAAATTATAAAAAATGTTTTTTGTTACAGAAATTTATCAGGGAATGGGCTAACTTCATTTTTTCCTAAAGTAGAGCTTATTGCACTTCAAAAATTGTAAGTAATGTTTTACTCATGTTATTCCAATAACCAAAAAAATCATTTTTTTCAGAGATCTAAGTAGGAACCAATTAACTGAGCTTAAGGCTCATCAGTTCAATGAAGTTCCTAATATTAAAAGACTGGATTTATCTACAAATAATATCAAACACATAGATCTGTTAGCTTTCAGCAGGTTAAGCCATCTGGAGAAATTAAAGTTAAATCAAAATCAGATAAGCGCTATCATAATTGGAACATTTGCACCATTGGAGAAAATAAATCAATTGTAAGTTTACAAAATTTTCAATAAAAAGGTTGAATTTTATTTTAAAAAGTAATAGTAGGGGTCCCATGAGCTGTCGATCTAGGGAGATATAGTAAGTTACATAAAAAGAAAGAAAGACATTTATTGATCTTTATATTGATCATTTGTATGATCTTCCCATACTAATACGTCCTAGTTTACCTTCCCCTCCAAACTATATTTTCAACTATTCAATCCTGAAATTTCATTCCTCAATTATATTTAGAATAAAAACTAATCATGGGGGATTTCCCTCTTGTTTTATGTAGTAAATAGTAATTATAGACGAGATTTAACTTATTTTTTTCAGGGACATATCTAATAACCCGTTAGTATGTGACTGTAGTCTACTTTGGTTACATGATTGGATACAAAGACAGTCTGTAAAACTATTATTGAATCCTAAGTGTATGTCTCCATCAACTTTCAAAGGTAGGCCTTTGAGAAAATTGAAAATTGGAGATGATATACATTGCAAATCACCAGCAGGAAGCAGCGGCTTACCATTAATAGAACTACGTCCAAATGAAGATCAGGTAAATATCTACACTCACACCACCTTTTGTTTACTCTTGTCTTTTCAAACAAATAATTTTTATCAACAGGTTGTATTTGAAGGAGATTCTTTAACTATGCAATGCTATGCCCCAAGTATATCTGATTCTATTGAAGATCCTCTACAAAGTGGGATACTATGGACTTGGTTGGATTTTAATCCAAAATTACATTTTTCTGATATCCACATTGAAGATGAGTTATTAGGTAGTGCAGGAAGAATATCTAGTACCCTTGTGGTACCTAAACTGACAAAAAATCACACTGGGATTTGGAATTGCCAGTTTTTGTCTTTACATGGGAATCACTCAAAAGGTATATTTTAAAATTATAAATATTTTATATAAATGGGAGATATTGACATTTGTCAAAATAATTTTTTTCAACAAATAGGTGCCCAAAAATAATAGGTTCGTTCCAGAAATTCTGTTATCGTACGCAAAGATCGAACGTAACCAGTAATTGAACCATTAAATGCGCATGTGTGGGAGAAATTGGTAAAATTACTGGTAATTTCTTACCAAACAGTTGGAACTATGGTTTAGTAGTTATTTTTATTAGGGATGCTTCTGTGAATACTTTGCCATGATCAATTGATTTTAATATCATTGAGAATATAATTTATTGTATTAACATTAATCAGAAAATGAAAGTATAAAAACAAGACATAAAAATACATAAAAATAAATACAACGAACTTATAAAAACCAAAATGGACATATCTTCTGTAAGTTCCTTGTGGCATTACTTATTCTTTTTTCTCTTATTCTTTTGGGAATCAAACCACAATAATGTTTTTTATTTTTTATTTCGACACTTTCAATCTAAAAATATCAAATTAGTGAAACTTAATACCAATAATATCACCTATATGAAAATATCACAATATTATTATTAAGTATTTGTAACCTTGATAATTATGTAGGTAAATGGCAAAATTATAATATGTATGTTCTATTTTGACCATTTTTCAATTATATCATAAGTAGAAGCAATTCAGCAGAATATAATGTGGTTTCGGACTCCATTCTTCCCTTTTTTATTTTATCAACGACTACACAAAGAAGCAGTCAGTAAGAAACGGTGCACACTATTTTCAAAACAGTTCAAAAACTAAAAACTCACTTTCATATTTAATTTACACATTCCATAAAAAACAAATTTGACAGTTTAAGACAAAAATGTTGACATTGCGCATGTTTCTTAATTTCAGAACTGTCGATACTCGCTATAAAGCAATAATTGTTTGAACGGTAATTTTACTGGTCCACAAATGGGATGGAACAGAGAACTGATAGTAATCGAGAGTTCTGAACCAGTAATTTCAGGTGGTTGGAACGATTTTTTTCAACTGCGCATGTGTATTAGTAGTATTACTGTAAATTACTGGTGGTTGGAACGAACCTAATAAGTAGTATTCAATAGTGCATAATTGAAATAAACAGTAAAAGAGTAAATCAATGCTGTGCACAATTTAGAAACGGCTGACCGGGTGTAAGGAGAATGTTTAGTGGGCTCAATACATATCCAAGGCATACTGACATGGAGTGTGTGTGTTTTGATTTATTGGCACTGATCTCACTTGAATCTTTTTTTTCAATTGCCTATTTTCAATTTTTTTAAATGAATATAAATTATTACATACATATTTATATTTCTTGTGCTTAAAAGTGCATCAAGGTAGGTGTGGTGTGCTGATCATGCCCTCTGGATATTGCTGTAAAGTTCTCCATTTAGTTGGTTACAGTTACACAATTAAAGATGATGTGATACTGACATTTATCATAGCAAATGCTCTCAGACAATGAATATGATCAGAGTATGCAGGACCTTGTGAATTTAGCCAATAAACAAAAGGAAAGATGATACTGGGTGTCTCCATTGGGGTTAAACAAAAGATAAAGTTGTGGTTTGTTCAACATTTATGCTGTAGCTCAACATGTAACCTGAACTTTTCAAAGTTCTACCTACATCAAATTGAAAATTGTCACGCTTTTTGTATTAATAATGAAAAACGAGCTCGGAATTAGACACTTTCATTTCATTTATATAGACTTCTGATTGTAGGAGTTACCTCCCAAAGACTAAGTCACTGTAGTCTTTATTGCATCATAGACATGTGAGTGGCACATACCTGCCCTGTATTCAATCACCGCCATTTTAATGCATTACTTTAACTTGTAAATGTAGCTCCGAAATTCTAGTATTCAGGTATAGAAAATGATCCATTTGGAGTAACAAAACTCTCACAAGTTTAAAAATAATACAAGCCGTTCCATACTTACAACTTTCTGTATATTTGATCAATATTGAGCTAAGCACACTTTACTATAGCCCAAATTTTTGTTTTTCCAAACTTTCTGAGTGTTCGCTTCCTGGTACTCTTAAATTACCAGTACACATAATCAGAGTGTTTCTAAATTCATGGAAAAAAAATTGAGGAGGAGGAGGATAATGGATCTTTCTCATGACAAAATTTTCCCTTCCAAGATATCACCCTTTAAAGATGCTGGGTAAAATTGATTTTTTATTATTATATTTTTTCAAATTCATTTAAGTGAAATTGAAAACTTGGACGTTTGTAATTTCAGTGTACTCACAATTACTTTTTCTCAACACAACTTTTTTTGCAGGTATAACAGTGGTGGTGATCTCCAATGAAACCAAATACTGTCCCATGACGATAACAAAAAACAACAAAGGAACCTACAATTGGCCCCGAGCCATAGTTAACTTTACAGTAACCCTTCCATGCGAATCTCTTAATTTAAACTACGACGTGACGCACCAAAAGGCTTCCTATACATGCGCAGAAACCGGCGAATGGTTGAATTTGAATACTACAATGTGTTCCTACATATCGGATAACACGAAGATTTTAAAGCAATTTTCAATGGTCGATTCGGACATAGAACAAAGCGCGAAACATTTCAGAAATTATACCATGAACAACAAAAGTATATTTAAAGATGTCGTTGATTTGTACTATGCCGTTTGTACCATAGAGAATTACGTAAAATACGCTCCTAAAGAACATGTTGGAACTATAGCGTCCATTTTGATGGACTCTACGAACAATTTGATGGATTTATCGAGGGGTTATTTAAGACAAGCCGATTTGGAATATGGTACTTCACGAAGATTGATAGCTGCCACTGAAAAGATTGCCATGTTTTTGAATCCCTCCAACTTTCACAAGGTTTGTTACTGATTTTTATGAAAAAAATATCTTTCTTATAAATGCTGTAGGTTCATGGTATAATATTTTCGTATTTAGCTCTATAAATGTTATGAAAAACGGGTTCACTAAGTTATTAATGCTAGGACATTCCTACTTAGTACTTAGTTAATAGCTTAACCGTTACGTACGGTCTTGTAAAGTCCTCTCTACACTTTTGAAATTAATCTTAAGATAAAACTTGCTTAAATATTTTCAATATGTTCACAGTTGGAAATATCATCCTTTCCGATTAGATAAACTATTCATTGTCCACTTTTAGCCAGAACTAGCTATCGAACTAAATTTTTAATCTTGATCATATTTGTTACATTCAAATTTCTGTATTATGTACTCATTCGATAAATATAATAAGAAAGGACCCTTCACCATTATATAGGTAATCCTGGTTCTCATACGATTTTCTATTTTTTTTATATGTTGTAGTCTTTGATAACTAAGAGATCGTGATGGGTTGAAACTGTGCAAACCCTCCGGTTTGGCGGTGGTGGCGTCTTGAAGTTGCGTCCTGAGCATAAAATTTTGCCTCCTAGCACTATAAATCTCGTAATAAAAGCAAATGTCTTGTATTTCGGGGGCTCATGAGGAGGTCTGCCACACTTCTGTGCCATCAGAAACGCAATTTCTCCAGAGGGTGCCTTCGCAATGGTCAATTTGTTAGGTCGAAGCAGAAGCAATGGAACCGAACAAAATGATCAACAATCACGTTAGGTAGTTTAGTTGGATCCATCTTACTCCCAAATTCCTCACGAGTGGGTCCCAAAAGACTTTTTTAACATTTTCTTGATCCCACGCACCCATCTCTAGTAGTAGATACTTCATAAAAAATCCGGTAGTTCGGATAGATACTGGAATAAATATTTGTCAAAAGAGCCATCACCCGTGACAGACGTCAGTCGGAATTTGTCAGACATTTTCTTGTTGTCTTCTATGTCCTGACGCTGCGTATTTTTCTTTTCTTTCTTTGATATAAGCGGAACGACCTACTCGCATTCTCAGTTGTGTATATCCCATGTAGATCTACTTTCGATGGTCTGCAAACGAAGCAATGTTCCATTTCAGGTAGCGTTCTGGTGCACACTCAGAGTCACTTTATATCGTGAATGCGAATGTCGAGCTTGTTCGGACTGACGTCTGTCACGGGTGATGGCTCTTTTGACAAATATCTATCCCAGTATCTATTCGAACTACCGGATTTTTGGGACCCACTCGTGAGGAATTTGGGAGTTAGATGGATCCAACTAACCTACCTAACGTGATTGTTGATGAATTTGTTCGGTTTCATTGCATCCGCTTGCTGTTAAAACATCGGCCTAACAAATTGACCATTGCGAAGGCACCCTCTGGGGAAATTGAGATGCTGGTGGCACAAAAGTGTGGCAGACCTCCTCATGAGCCCCCGAAATACAAGATATTTGCTATTATTGCTAGATTTATAGTGCTAGGAGTCAAAATGTTATGCTCAGGACGCAACTTCAAGACGCCACCACCGCCAAAACCGAGGGTCTGCACAGTTTTAACCCATTACGATCTCTTAGTTATCATTAAGACTACAACATATAAAAAAAATCGAAAATCGTACGAGAACCAGGATTGCCTATAAAATGGTGCAGGGTACTTTGACGAAATAAATTAAAATTCCACTATATTTTACTATTGACAGAGATGTCAGTCGATATTAATTGAGATACAAATGAACTACTCCATCATTTTGCCCAATTACAAAATGAGGTAATTATTCTTTCAGAACAATCTTGCGATAGAAATATTTCCGGTGCAAAAAGAAGATTTTCGTGGCCTTACTTGTACGTTGTACAGCAACCCGAACAACAAAAAGGATTCGTTGTTTTCGTGCGCTCCTAGTCATCAACAAGAAATATCGAGTTATCAAGGAAAAACGACAGAAGCTTCAGTTACGATACCGGAAAGTCTTTTTAATCAGTTGAAGAGTACTGAAAATTTGACGAACAAAGATTACGATATACTTGTCGCAATGCATTCCACCAGTAAATTGTTTTCCATCGACGGTGTACGATTTGGCAAGGAGGATGTTACGTCGGCTGTTGTGGGAGTTCAACTAGGTAAGTTTTTATTTAATCTGTATTAACAGTGGATGCCCCTAACAGCTGGATGTCTTCTACCAGCTGTACTATATCAGAAGATTTTACTAGCAAAGTCTAGCTATAAAAATCTAAAAACGGGATAAAATATATTTAAAATAAGTAATAGTAAAAACCGGTCTGTTAAATATTAACAAAATTTTAACATGTACATGTTTCTGAAAATTGAAATGTTTGGTAAAAAATACATACTTATAAAATTGAAATATTAATAGGTACCCCAAAATTACCGCTGGTAGTCCACAACAAAAACACAATTTCAGTAATTTCACGAGTAGCAAAGGAAAATCCGGTACGCCTTCACAGAGCCTCGTATACACAGGTAAAGCTGAGATCCCCTCCGGTTCGCCATATCTGTCGGGCTTCGCTCCAGACACGCCTATAAACACTGGTGCCATGCATCCCATGGGCGCGGTGGTGCTACACCTCGGGATTAGGGGGCGGAATGACTACACTTGCATAAGTCAAGACGACTTCTAGTTTCTTCTCCAGCTTCTTCATCACTTTTGTAACAAAAAAATACTTATCTATGTATTTTAAAAAGGAGCTACCGTTAATTAGAAATGCGGGGTAATATTTAGAAAAATGAGGAACGACATAGCTTACCTATGTCTTTTGAAAAAATAACCAACTTGTGAAAGAAAGGGAGGGCAATATTTAGAGAAATGAGGAACGACATAGCTTACCTATGTCTTTTGAAAAATATACTCACATGTAAAATGAAGACTTGATAGTGTTTAGAAAATATGAGGAATTGGCTTACTTATGTGTGATTACCCATAAAATAATTTGGGGAGCGATTTGAATTTAAGTTGGCATTTCTGCTGCCTAATGATTGGTAAGATTGCCGCCCGTTTCACACAGCTCTTTTTCTACCACTGACTACGACATTTGACAGTTATGTGTTTATTTATTTAAAAATATCAATTAGTTTAATCTTTAGTATAACTTTTTTGCGTCTGTAGTTTTATTTTCCACAAAGTATCAAATTCCAACCAAGTTAATGCTAATTTTATTATCTTTCCGTTTGATGAACAAAATCTATAGTCCATTCCCCTTTTTTCTTATTAACCCTTTCGGTACGATTGACGGATATATCCGGCAAAAATAAAAGTGCGTCACGGACGAATGACGGATCTACTCGCTATAGGTTCAAATTGCTCTCCAGACTACCGCCAGTTATATCCGCCGTTAATGAAAATGTATGCTTGTGTACAGACTACTGACTTCTTTATCCGTCACAAAACATCGTTTTAGGTGGACGAGTGTCGGATATATCTGGCACCGCCGAATATAGCCGACAGTCGGCATATATATCTGGCACCGCCGAATGTAGCCGACAGTCGGCATATATATCTGGCACCGCCGAATATAGCCGACAGTCGGCATCTCCCGAACTGCTAACGTTATTTATGTTCAGTATTTTTTATTGTTCATTTATATAAATAATTCCATTATCTTTATTGAATAAACATGCCTTTGGTATAGATCTATTGCTATTTTCTAATTTAAACATGAATTCAAGTTGAACAAAACCTAACCTACCCTCATTTTACCTATTTGGTATTTGACGTTTATATCCGTCACTCGTCTGTCGAGCACTGCAATTTCGTCGTCTGTGAGGCAAAAATATCCGATAATCAAGCCGTACCGAAAGGGTTAATAATATATTTCCAAATGAAATCTTATTTTTGTAAATATATTCATATAAGAAATACCGAAAATGTCCAGACTATACAACAGTTAGAACAACAAGATTACGTACAGAATTTAATGTAATATCTTTATAGTCTAGACGGCAGCTATTTTAGCAGTGATTTTCTTGTATGTTGATAATAGTATATTACGTAACGTGTGGTAAGAAGCATTTTACGCACGAATGGAAAAGTTACGCACGATGCCGCGTAGCGGCGAGTACGTAATTCCGTGAGTGCGTAAAATGTTTTACAACACAAGTTACGTACTATATTTTACCTACGACCTACTTGTACTTGTATCTGTAGAGTAGGGAGGGTGAGTGTGTAGGCTCACAGCACTT
>CAJUYG010001059.1:35407-52194 GCA_910591675.1 Galerucella calmariensis
TTAGTTGACAGTGACCAGTCAGAAATCCTGCTGTTAAACGTATGTTTTTCCTGGTCATCGCCAAATATTTCTTCGGCGCCAGCTCCCCAGGGTCGCCCAGGGTGATCCTGGCAAGACTGCATCCTTTGATTCCATCCCATCTCTTAAGGGATTGAGCATGGGTGTAACGTTTGGCTAGTTCCGCAATTGTCGAAGTCGTTAGGCCTTAGGTAGAGGTAAAGAATCAGCAATGCGATTTCCTTTACTCCTGTCATGTCCTTTAACCCACCTCAGGATAATATTGTTATCTGCCGAGGCGTCAGCTAAATCTTGGTGGCACTCTAGTACTAGCCTCGATATAACACGTCTGCTCAAGGCTAATAGGGCTTGTCTACTATCAGTGCAGATTATTATGTTTTTGCCAGAAATTCCTCTTCTGGTTAGTTCTTTTGTGGCAATTGAGATACTAGCCAGTTCTGTTTGAACCACGCTGGTATTGTTTCCCATTGCCCACTTAATCTTTAGGCTTAGTGCTCTCGAGTAAACTCCACATCCTGAGCCCTCTTTCATTTTTGAACCATCTGTATATATGCGTATTGCATTTGCAGCATCTGGCTCTGTGTTCTGTTTTATTGGAACTTTAGTTCTTTACGCCAGGTTATGTTTGAGCGACCAGGGGTCGCGACGCAAAAGATCTGACCGTTACGCGTTACGTTACGCTGCGTTATGTTACATTGCTTCGTTATGTGCCTTGCTTTTGCCTCCTTAGTCTCTCTCTCGTTTACGAAGCAGCGATTCTTAATAATAAATATGCTCATACCCGGATTCGAACCCGGGCCGCCCGCGTGCAATGCGAGCATTCTAACCACTGAACCACTGATGATATATTGAAATTCTATGCAAAGCTGGTATTCGCAGTGCTAGTGATCTACTTGAATTTGTTCGGATAAATTTTTACTATTATTTCCATAATTTTTTTTGCGCGATTAAGGGGTCTAGCTACTTTTCGAAATACAGGGTGTTGAAATTTTTAAAACTTGAATGTTTTAATTCGATAGCTTTAAAATGGATTGATAAATTGATTTGACATTTGGCAGGTAGTTTTTAAATGTAAAAGGGCATATTTTGAAAGAAATTGTAGTTTGTGCAACTAGTGTGGATATGATGGCCATATCGCACGAGGACGAAGAAGAAGCACGACGCCGTAGGCGGAGTGCTCAATCGTTCAAGTGCGATATGGACAATCTACACGAGTCGAGCAGCATATTTTCTCTACGACCCACTTAGGAAAAAATCTAGAAAATAAAAATTTCTATGAAATGTAATATAACTTCAAATTAAAAATTTAACAATTCAATTTTATGTTTCCACTAATTTTGTGGTAAACGAATGTCCAATTTGTATAATGCTACGGTTTCCTTTTTTAAATATACGATGCTGTTATAAGTAGATGTTGCCAGTTGGACTCCTTCATGGAGGGTACCGTACCATTATCTATAATAATGAATATTCTGCTAAATATTTCAAACGTCTACCTGTTGTCGTTATTAATATCAAGCAGTATGATTATTTAAAAATGAAATTAACAATAAAAAAATTCCTCGCGGGGAATCGAACCCGGGTCTACCGCGTGAGAGTCTGGTGTGCTTACTACTCAACCACCAAAGAATATGCAAATTGTTTATCTATAACGTCAGATGTATTACATAACTTTTGCTTAAAAGGAACTAAAGTTCCTACCGTGTGTCCCGCGACACGTTCTACCTTTTTTTGAATTTTGTAGGGTTTTTTAATCAAAAACCTGGGTTCAATTGCATCGTTGGCTGCCTGCAGCAGAGGTAGCGCAGTGAGCGCTTCCTGCCATAGGCTCAACCTCAATTGGCCCACTCCTACTTCGGGGTTGACACCAGCCGTGCGCAATCGTACCATGGCCATTAACGCAACCTCCTTGACGTGCAGGTCCAGAGGGGTCAGACCAGTAATTAGTTCCATTGCTGCAGCTGGTGTTGTTCTCATGGCTCTTGTGATGTTCAGGCAAGCCATTCGCTGTATTTGATATAATTTTTGGATGGCCGTTGCTTGTAGAACTTTCGGTCCCCATGCAATTGCTCCATACGTTAACATGGGTCTTATTATTGCAGTGTAGATCCAGGTGACCACACGGGATGACAGACCCCATGTGCGTCCCACTGTCCTCCGACACTGCTCATAAGCCACATATGCTCTTTTTGCTCTGCTGTGTAGGTGAGAGTTCCATGTTAGTTTCCTGTCGAGGGTAATACCAAGGTATTTCACCTCTTCCGAAAAGTTTAGTTTGCTTTTGAAGATTTCGGGAGGTTTCAAACCCGATAAACTTCTTTTCCTGGTGAAAAGGACAATCTCAGTCTTTCTGGGATTGATCGACAGTGAGTGTTCCTTACACAATTTTTCAATTAATTCAAGTCCATCCTGCGCTCTATCGCACAATGTGTTAACAAATTTGCCAGTCTGCAAGATAACTATGTCATCTGCGTATGCAATTGTGTAGAATCCATTGTTGTTGAGATGATTAATCAGGGTGTCTAGGACTATGTTAGACAGAAGGGGTGATAAGACTCCTCCTTGTGGAGGTTGGCGATAAATATTATTATTGCTAGTATTATTATTAATACTACACTTTTGTGTCTGTGATCTTCACATTCAATACAAGGTTGCACAAGGTGAAAAATTATCAGTGATCTTTGAAATAAAAATATTTGTATTAAGGTTTAAGGATCTACTACATTCAACTTTTTGTCACATCACACATCAGAAGTAGCCCAGTTGGATTAGCAAAAAAAGGGGCAAACCCAGCAAAAAGTAATAATTTTCCTTAGAAATACGTTCGGGGGGGAGAGGTCAACGGCAGGCTAAATTTTGCATTGCGTGGTACTCTATCCGTTGGGTCATCCGTCTTGAAATTAAGGGGTCAATTTTTGTTTTTTGGATTATTGGATAACTCGTTTATTTTCAATTTTACAGAAAATATGGTAATTGCAAAAGAACCTAAGAATTAAATTTCCTAATTTAGGCTTCCATCAATTTTTTCCTAGGATCGATATTTTCCGATTTATACCCTCAAAAAGGGGATGAATTTTTGTTTGATTAATAACTCATTTATTTTTAATCTTACATGAAAAATTGTCATTAACAAAGGTGTTTAAAATTAAATTTTATACAATTCTGGTTCCTACCAATTTTTTCGTGGGATCGATATTTTTCGATTTATACCCTAGAAGACGGAGGGGGTACAATGTTATCATTGCATTATCGCGTTTTATTTTTTCCGGATCAATTCGATTTTGCGAAAGTAGTTAACTGTGATTCGAAAGACGTTAATATTAAATACTTGTACTTTTCTTTCAGTTGATTATTCTGTAACCAACCTCACCGATCCAGTCTATGTAATGCTTCGAACACCAACAACAACAGTATACGAAGTCACACCCTTTCTACCAGTATGGTGGGACCCTACAAGTAACAACAGTTTAGGAAGCTGGAACTCGCAAGGATGCAAATTTTCCCACGAGCTACAAGAACATTTAGTATTTTCCTGCGAAAATTTCGGATACTACGGACTCCTACAAGAAGTAACTCTTTTAGACGACCAACAAGTAGGCGCTAGATTTAAATTAAACCACCCCGCTGTATACGTCGGTGTATTTATATTATTCACAACTTTTTTAATCGTCATTTTAACGTATCTACTTTGCTACGTAACCATTCAAATACCCAAAAAAACGAAACATTCTCTCGTAAACACGTGGATATCGATATCTTTATTGACGTTCATGTACATATTCGGCATCTATCAAACCGAAGACGTTAAAGTATGTCAAGTTGTCGGGATGATTTTACATTATTTCACTTTATGCTCGCTACTATGGATGTGCGTTGGTGTTAATTGTATGTACAAGCGGTTAAGCAAAAACGATATAATTGGTCTTCAAGACGACGATCTACCTTCGGATTATCCCATCCAAAAACCCATTTTAGGTTTGTATTTAGTAGGTTGGGGAATCGGTTTAATAATATGCGGTTTATCGGCGGCTATAAACATGAACGAATACGCTTCGTCTAGCCATTGTTTTCTCAAATCCGGTCCAGCTTTGAGCGCTCTCTACATCCCTTGCGCAATACTAATTATATTCTTAGTGATATTTTTTCTATTAATAAGATGCGCTATTTACAATTTAGATTCTAACGGTCATTTAAGCGAAGGTACGCAAGCTACCGAACATGTCGATTTAGATCTACTGGAACCCGAACCTAATTTTCCACGCTTGGAAACCCGCAGTTTATCTACCAAAACCGCATCTAGCGAAGTAGAAGACCCCGAACACGCACCTTCTGCTCAATTAAAAGCTTACGTTATATTTTTATTCATATACATCATGACTTGGTTAAGTTGCGCTTTCGCCACCGAATCTCCTTTCCATTTTCTTTCTTTCGAAGTAGATTTCTTCAGCGTGTTGTTCGCTATATTAGCGACAACTTTAAGCGCTTTTACTCTGTTTTTTTATTGCATAGCAAGAAATGATGTCAGGACGCAATGGGTTGTACTAGCTAGATGGTTAAAAAGAAAACGTTTGTGTCAACTAAGATCCAGACATGTGTCCGATACAATTTTAAACGTTCCTCAAATTCAAATACAACCGCTACCTTTACCTCCGGTTAGCAATATCGAAGCTCAAATTATTTCAAGATCTACGAGCAGAACGAGCAGTCATTCGAAATCTAATTCACGGAACAGTAATATTCTCAAAGGCGCCGTGGATTTGAATGAAAGTTTTCGCGATCATCACGGTGCTAAAATCAATAACGTCAATTTAGTAGTGTTGCACCGAGCGCAATACAGAACCAGTATAATACCGAATATAATAGAAAATCCCACCAACGCCGAGGTTTTCTATAATCCACACCAAAGCACGGTCGCTAGGAAGTTCTTTAAGCGACAAAAGAGAAAAAACAACATTCCGAAACCTCCCAGAGACGTCAACAGCGATACAGCTTCGGTGTTTTCGGAACCGAAACTAAAAATTAAAAACCATTCGGAACAGAATATATTCGGAACGAATTCCAAAGTGAATAATACAAACATTCACGTCGAACGTAAACAAAGAAGGTATCAAAAGAATCCCAATATATTTTCCGATAGCGCCGATGATTTCGATTCGGAAACGAACGTTCCCATCGAAAATATCATGCAAACGGAAAGGTTGCGCAACAAAGAATTGACAAGAAATAAAATGAAAAAGAAACCGAACGAATCGGAGAACAACATGCATTCGGTGTCGCAACAGTGCACTCTAGATTACAGTTCTGAAACTATATCGGATTCGATTCTGGATAAAGTTAGTCCTGATAAAATAGTAATACCGAATCAGGAGAGTTTTAATACAACCGAAACTAGCGAGCCAGTACCGTCGTTAAGAAGAGATAACAGTCCGCTTAGTATTTTAACCGAACACGATCCAAATTATTGCCGCATCAATGATTTACCTCCCAGAAGCGAGTATTTTCAACAATCCGTCAACGCCGGACAATCCGCCAGCTGCAATTTAAGCGGTATGGATACGTCGTCGGTTGGAGGAACATCCACTCCAAGAATATACGTAAATCCACAAGATTTGAGGTTAGGTAAAGGGGACGGACAAAGTAGAGCTAGCAGCGTATCGGTTAGTGATTTGGACGAATTGTATCAACAAATTAGAAGAGGACCGCAAACTAAACGGAATAAAAATATTTATAGCAGTCCCTGTTTGTCGGATTCGGAGATTAATTCTTTTATAAGTGATAGTAGGCATAGGAGAAGAGATTTGAGAAGCCACGATGAATTTGATATTATTAGTGACGACGTTGAAACTAGAGTTTAAGTAGTTAGATTGGCCAGTTTCAGTCTGGAATTCATTATGATTGGGATCAAGATCAAGTATAACATTTTTAAAAGGATTTGATTGTAGAAAATAGGCATGATGACTGATTTTGAAAAATTGCTACACAATGTTTGTATGCATAAAGCTTTATAGAGAAAAATGTTTTTTAAAAAAATAAGGAGTATATATTTAATAAAATCCCAACATTTAGGTGAATTACCAGGATATACAATATTTACAAAAACAAATTGACAATAGGCATGATGACAGTCACTAAGAAAATGTCAATTCGCCATCTTAGCTAAAACAACGATCACAAATGATGTATACAGGGTGCGGCAGATAAACGGTCAATTAGAAATATCTCGAGAACTAAAGGTATCTGAATTATGAAAATTGGCATGAAGGGGTTTTGAATAATGAACTATTCAATGAAAATATTGCCGTAACTATTCTACTTCCGGTTAGACCGGAAGTTTCAAATATTCAATATTTGGAAATGTCACGATTTGGTTGTAATTCTATAACTGGTAGAAAATTTTCTATCCGAATAACCCTCGGACATTGATAAATGCTCAAAAATTTTATGACAACTTTCTCAAGCTTGTTGCTTGTAGGCAACAGACCGCAACAAGCTTTCGAAATCAGTCATAAAATTTTTTCGAACAATTATCAATGCCCTTGGTTTATTACTACTGAAAACTGCAGGCAATATGTATAGGGAATAGTAATACATATCGATAGTGGGCAACGTATTCTTCTAAAATAAATAATCACATACAGAGTGTCCCATTTGAAAAAAATGAATTACGCTAAGATTGTGTATTCCGTTTTTATTCCAATTTTGACAGCACCCTGTATAATAAAAAAGGTAACTTCACAGTGTAAACGATAAAGCGGTATGTGATAAATAGTTCCTAAGAAATTTAAACTTTTATTCAAATTACATTAGAGGGTATTGAATTTTATGTACATGGTAAAAAAGTGACATTTTCCTATAAAAAACATTACAACTCAAAAACGGTTCAAAATAGGTATAGGGAAGTATTGAAAAATATGCATGGTCTTTCATTGAAAATTACAAAGTTATGTGCCACTTCCGATATAATCGGAAGTAGAATGGTTACGGCAATATTTTCATTGAATAGTTCATTATTCAAAACCCCTTCATGCCAATTTTCATAATTCAGATACCTTTAGTTCTCGAGATATTTCTAATCGACCGTTTATCTGCCGCACCCTGTATTGTTCGATATTTTATCGTATTTTCAAAATCACTCATCATGCCTCTATTGACAACTAAAACCGCGGTATTTATACAGCTTGAGAGCATAGTAATAGAGGAGGAGTTCAATCTAAGGTCAGTGAGGCCAACAAAAAGTGGTTTTTATGACAAGAATGGCAGTTAATGTCTACCATTCAAATCATAAGATTTTTACAGGTTTTTTTTCATTGCGAACATCTACATTGCTTTATTGAAACAATGTATACACCCCCGGAGCGTAAATCTTGAAATTTTAAATAACGTTTTTGCTGTTTTTCAACGCATCGTGGGCCAATAGTTCTAGGATCTTTTGGCAAGTCACTTGATATGTCAAATGTCAGTTATATTTGCTTTTGTTGAATTCTTATGCCATCGGAGGCCAATAATTCTAGAAACTTTTGGCAAGTCACCATTTCATTTCTGTTATCTGTCACTAGTTATGTCAGATGTCAGTGGAAAAAGTAATTAAAAGAATAGAGATGCAACTAACTAGAACTTCTACAAAAATCTAATGGAAAATGGACATACACGATCAAACGAATATCAACAAAAACAAATATAACTGACATTTGACATAACAAGTGACTTGCCAAAAGTTCCTAGAATTATTGGCCACTGATGCGTTGAGAAACAGCTAAAACGTTATTTTAAATTTTAAGATCTACGCTGCGTGGGTGTACACATTGTTTCAATGAAGCAATGTAGATATTCGCAATGAAAAAAAACCTGTAAAAATCTTATGAATTGAATGGTAGACATTAACTGTCATTCTTGTCATTAAAACCACTTTTTGTTGGCCACGTTGACCTTTTACTGAACTCTATTACCGCGGTTAAAAATGTCAACAGTAGCGACGTCTTTAAGGGCTCAGTAAAAACTTATAACCATTGATAGCCACATTGACTGAAAAATCCATTTACTGGCTATTGATTGTTATTCACTTAAAATAGATTGTTTTGTTCTTACAAAATGCTGCAGCCGGTGCACTTTCAGTTTTATTTATATTTGTGTCAAAATAACATGACGCAGTTGGTGTGTTTCCAGCTTTAAATGATGTGAAATTTTACAATTTGAATTAATTATAGTATACAATGACTTGACTTCCATTATAGATGCCAAACGTTCATTTTTAATTTAAAATTAAACTACTGAACGTATTTTCCTCGATACGGAGGGTTGTCATAAAGTGATTAGCCGTTGTAGGGCACCATTAGATAAATTGACTCTTTACACGAATATAAAGGTTGAATTTTGTGTCTTGAAAAGTCTTTTTTTCCGAAAAGCGGAAAGTGTGTTTATACCAGATGAATCAAATTTAAACCGGAAATGGTAAGTTAGTATCTTTCTGTTGGTAAGAAGAATCTCATTGCTTTTTATTTGGAAAGTAAAGGTGTACTTTTCAGTGTTGCCAGTGCATAATCGAAAGATATGTATCAAAATACTCAAGAAAATGTACCAGAATTTTATTTAAATAAATATGAAAAGCTGAAGTTTCAGTGGACGCGTTATGCACATGCCATCAATAGAAAAATACATAACTAATTGCTGAATGTCCACAGGACAGATTGCAAGAAAATTCTCGCAAAAAAAATAACACAACATACTTTTATCAAAGTGACACAAAATTTCAAACACGACCTGCATACTTAACCAGAGTAATTTGTATCACATCTGGTACAATTGCAACATCTCTGGCAACACTGGTACGTTTTGGTTTATTCAGTATATATGTTACAGGCCAAACCGTTTTTTAGAACAAACTAGTTCGTGCGTTCGGATAAACTAGTTTCTCCTGGGCAAAACTTGTCTATCCTAACTATATAGTTTTGCCGAATTTTAATATTTAATGTCAGACCAAACTAGTTTATCCTAGGACAAAGTAGTATATCCTAGGACAAACTGATTTCGTAGTGCTTGGTGCAATTAATGCACACTTCCGCGTATCTCTCTCTCGTCTGGCAGTTATTTTGTACTGTTTTACCGGATACTTGGTTTTCCTAGGACAAACCAAGTAGTTCGTTCTTATGTTTGTGAGAGAAGTAAATAAATAAAAATAATTACTGAAAATTTCATCTATTACTGAAGTACCAAATTAGTTTTTTTAAAGGGCGGAATAGTCAAAGAAAGTAAAATCAATTAAAAATTTATCACCATAGTACCTAAAGCATAGTACCAGAGGAAGCCCCCTTGTTATTACAAGATGTGCTCTTGTGACATTTTGAGTTGCACAAGATCTTCTTTTTCTTGTATAGGCATCTATTAGTTGTTCATATTAAATGCTCACCTTTAAATAAAACACTAGACAGTTTCTAAAACTCGCTAATTCACAGAGAAAATAATATTTAGATACACCATCAAACTAGACATAAATA
Organism: Galerucella calmariensis; assembly: GCA_910591675.1. Classification (NCBI taxonomy): domain Eukaryota; kingdom Metazoa; phylum Arthropoda; class Insecta; order Coleoptera; family Chrysomelidae; genus Galerucella; species Galerucella calmariensis. The sequence continues at coordinate 44,917 of CAJUYG010001059.1, forward strand.
ATTAAAACGAGAAGAAATATTGCTATAAAAATTGCTATAAATTCACATGTACAAACCTGTAAAAAAGAATTACCAGAAAAGAGCGAGGTACAGACAGGGGTCTATTCACTAACAGGGAGAGCTCGTACGAGAATAAACACTTACAAAAGTGCGCATGCGAGCTCTCTTGAAATTGCACATTATGATATGATGCGTACTTTATAAGTGTGTACTCTCGTAGGAGCTCTCATTGTTAGTGAATAGACCGCCTGGAGAGCATTAATTGCATCAGAGAGAATATTGGCTTAACAATAGGGGGTAGCGCCGCTTTAAAAAGCTCTCTAAATCATTTTTTTGGTGTGGATCAATCCCCTTTTCTTCCTTCATTTCCTTATATTTTTTCGGCAATCTTCCTATCTTTTGTTTTTTCCTTCCACTGCCTTATTCCTATGCTATTGAGGTCACTTATAATTTTCTGTAAGCACGTAGCTTTAGGTCTTCCTCTCTTCCGCTTATCACAAGGTTTCCATTCCATCATTGCAAATATTGTTGATATACCTGCCCTCCATATGTGTCCCAACCATTTTATCCTCTGTTCCTTAATTTTTTGCACTATATCTTTTCCTATTTCATGTGCCAATTCTACGTTTGTTCGTTTTTTATATTCATCTCCAACTGTTTTCATTCCTAATATCATTCTCAATATCTTATGCTCTTGTATTCTCAAATCTTCCTGATGTTTTTTCGTCATTGTTAATGTTTCTGATCCATACATCAATACAGGTCTTATAATTGTTTTATATACCCTCATTTTTGTCTTCTTACTTATTAGTTTGCTTCTTAACAGCTTTTTATTGGTATGGAATGCTCTATTTGTGGCTGCTACTCTTTCTTTTATTTCGGTTCCTTTGTCTCCGTCATTAGATATTGTTATACCCAAGTATTTCATTTTATCTACCTCTTGAAAATTATAATTTCCAATCTTAATATTCCTATATTCACACTTCTTTTTGATTCTCAATAGCTTTATTTTATCCTCATTTATTTTAAGACCAATTTTTTTTCTTCTTTCACTATTTCTTCTAGCATTTTTTCCATAATTTTCCTATTTCCTATTAGTTGACCTCCCTTTGTTCTCAAGTTTCCTTTACTTATCTTTTTTAATACATAATCTAGGGCCAAATTGAAAAGTGTCGCTGACAATGAATCACCCTGTTTGACTCCTTTGTTATATTCAAATTTTCTTGTTCCTTTCTGGGTTTTTATCTCCGCTACTGTTTTTGCGAAAGTCATTTTTATCAATCTTCTCAGCTTATCGCATACCCCCAATTCTTCTAATGACTTTATTAATTGATTTCTCCGGATTGAATCGAAAGCTTGCTGGAAGTCTATAAATAGAATTTCAAAATCAATTTTAATTGCATCAAGCATGGCGAAATGAGTTTTTCCTATGACAAACTAGTTTCTCCTAGTATAAACTAGTTTGGCCTGAAATATTAAATATTAAAATCCGACAAAACTAGTTCATCCTGAGTGCGTTAGGACAAACAAGTTTATCCGAACGGACTTAGGACGAACGGTTTGGCCTGTAACATATACAAATGGTCGAACGAAAAACTAAACCAAGAGTAAGAGATACAGTACCTTTGAAAAAAAATCTTATTTTTAAACATTCTATATGAGACTTCACTAAACAAACATGTATACTAAATATATTTCACTCCGCTATTGCCTCGAATTTCTGAGATATTTCTGAGACACTATATATACAGCAGACGGTTAAAAATAGTCAAAATATAATGTATAGTGGAAACAATTAATGAGTACTATTTTATATAATTTAAGTAAATTAATTATTATTTATTTGAATTAATATTTGTATATATTTAACATAAGGAGTGAAAAAAAAAACTTGAAATCTGATCATTAGGTAGGTATTGAACTGTTTTATGTATGTCTGTCAAATTTGAGATTATTACAGAGATCTTCAGTATTTCTATACTTTTTTTTTCACTCGGTATTTCCAGGAGATTTTAATTGGTTTTTGAGATTTTTAGTGATTAAAGTATATATTTAATTTTTTGTAATATGAGTGTGAATTTATTATACAGTGTGAAGCGATCTTATGGAGTAAATTCAGTGTAAAAGTGGAGAATCTTAAAAATTTTATATTTATTGTTTGTAAAGTCTTGGATCTCAAAAAAGTGTTTACTAGAATGAGATAGGATTCGTCTAAGTCATTCATATACTGGTTAGCTTCTGTTGTATATTTCTTCTAAACCAATCATCTGTAATTTTCAATTTTAGTTGAATATCTATATTTTTCGATCAATTACTAAACAAGAATAATCTAGTTAACAGCTGTCCTGTAAATTTGTCTGTAGTATGACAAACGTCACCTTTGTTACCAATCAAATTTCAAAATCATCAGAAACGAGAAACCAAATTTTTTTGAAAAGATCGACGAAAAAATGTAATATGCACCTCGACAAATATTGAGAAATTTGTATGTAGAGTTAAACAGACACACAAGCTCCTACTTTCTATTTAAAATTTTTATTATTTAAACTGCCACAAAATAATTATTTATTATTGGAATTACTTTTTTTTTCTTGTAGAACACTTGACGTATTCAATTTATTCATTTGATTTGTTGCACACTGTATAAGAAGCAAAAGTACAAATTATGTGAATATTATCTCAATTTGTTTTTAGATGCAAATCAATTGGCATTACTAAAGCTTTGAAACTAGTACTATGAGCTTTTGACGTATATACGGATTGCTTTTGTGATGTGTTTAATTTAAAAGTCTGACAGTCGATTAGATCTAAAAACATCCTAAGAATGAATGTGTAGAGTATTTATTTAGGTTATAAAACTAATCTTACTTTACTGCCTTTTTGCAGCAACTTTATTGCAGGTAATATAAATTTCGTCAAAATTAAAAACCATATTTATTACGCATTTTCAAGATTTTTTTGACAATTGACATTCGAATTATTATTATTATTATTATCACATTAGTTTTAAGGTTAGTATTTAAAGACCATTTAAACTAACAAAAAAAGGAAAATTCACTTTGAAAATGAATAGGTACAGGAAAAACTAAAGTTTCATTCTGGCAATCATTACTACTCCATACAGAACGACCAATATATTGTCAAAATCCAAAATCACTAAAAATATGCCAAGCTGCGCGTGAATAGCCTTGAAAATTAGAAACATTTCTATATTTTTCAAGTCTGAGAGTTGCAGTGAAAATGGTGAAAACTCTTCCCCATTTTTTTCAAAGAAGGCCAGCAGTCAAATTGCCAGCAATTTGTTTAAAAAGGCTGTTATGTAAGACTGGTATTACTCTAATAATTCTCATTAGAAATATAATTAATTTTTGCGTGTGTATCTGTTTTTTTTGTCTAAAAATAATTTAAAAGACATTTTACATGTGTCAATACTTTCAATTTTCAAAACCCTTGCTTTGATTGTGTTTTTTCCTGACAATAATTTGCAATTTAAATGTGTATATGTTGAAACTAAATACAAGAAATTTCATTTTACTATACAGGATGTCCCACGAAATCCAATAAAACAAGGTAAATCTAAATTTTTCCCTTTTTTTCAATGGCTAAATTTCAAAATATGGTTTATTTACGATAAAAAGACGATTAAATTGTCAAACATACTTTTCTGACGTTACCACGCTGTAGCTTTTTTCTCTTTGCTTTAAGAAAACTAAAAATGACAAAGTTCTCTTTTATTGGCATGTGCCATGTATCACAAAACAGACAAACCTATAGAAGTGAAAGTGTATAGGATGTCCTTGAATAAAAGAATGAGGTTTCAAACCCATCCACCTGAAGCGCTAACTGCAATTGATTTGTCGAAACAGGCCTTTCAGCTAATGCCTTTAGCAAGGAAAAAAATGTTAGAATTCAAATCAGGCAATCCAGATCACGTGACCTAATATGGCCGTGCAGGGCAAACAATTTAGACAGATAGGTTAGTTTTGTATTGTCTATTCAGTCATAAACAGTGCTCAAGATTTTTCAGTCGAATTTATTAGTATATTTTGCTTCAATTTAGTATATTTTATTAGTGTTTAGTATATTGTTCATTTGATTAGTATTTTTTATTTAGAATATATCACTTTTTTTAGTTTTTATAAATATTGTTATTGAACAAAACTGAACAAAATGCCTGATACATACAGCCTGATATTTGATTTTTGATTCTGTTAAATCATCTCTATTGATTGCTGCTAACCACATTTCTCTACGCTTCTTACTTAATTCATTCTTGTGCACCAAAAATGTGTTCTTTAAATCAGCTGGGACCTTAAAAAAGCTTACTTGGTCTCGGTTTGAACGGCTTCCACAACCGACTACAATACAAGCTGTTGGCATTTTGAAGTAGGTGTTTCACTCCTGAAATCCGTAAGCATAAAAGTTAAATACTGCAGGTGATATCTTCCAATTCAAGCAAGTGAAATTTTAATGCCAGCAATTTCATAAAAGTTTCACTTTCATTATAATATTGTATATGTTTTAGTCAGTGTGTACTTACCCGTAAATATTAAATAATAATTCTTGATAGTCTAAAAACCACTGTTCTTATATAGGTACACAACCAAAAGTTGGTCTTAAATTGATATACCCAGCTAAAAAGTTTTATAAAATTGAACTTTTTATTGTATATTAGTATAGAGACACCAAAGCATAATAAAAGCACCTTTCACCAAAATAAACACTTATGTATACCAAAATCCACGGTCTACAATGTATTAATTCGAACTTGTTTGCCCTGTGTCGCCATATTGAATTTTATTTGACAGGTCACTGGATTGCCTAATTGTTGATCTTGGCTGTTGTCACCATTGACTGTTGTTTATATGTCAATGGTTGTCACACAAAATACTGTTTATTTTTGTCATTTGCTGCTGTTATTTGTGTTTAAATTAGGTACCTACTGTAAGTACTTTATTCACAGTTTTCTGCAAATAAATTGTCATTTTAGTACAGCGTGCTATAAATCTCAATGGTAATAGTATAATACTATTATAACACCTTGCAGAGTCTTTGAAAATAAAAGAACAAAGACTGTTCACGAGAAGCAAGCCAGGATAGTAGTTGTTTTATCGGAAATACACTCATTTAATTGCAAACCAAATAAAAGTCTTGAACTTGTTAAGGACCTCATGTTACATTATAAATGCTTCATTTCAGATTTAACTCAGTTTCCAGCAGCTGAAATCTATTATATGTTTAATAAAGGTCGTGAAAAAAATAAAAAAGTGTCTGATCGCTATTACAGAAATGTACATATTATACAGGGTGTGGCAGATCAACTATCGATAAAAAAGATCTCACGAAATGAAGCTGTCTTACCAGTGAAAATTGGATTGTGGAGGTCTGTAACGGAGATGACCAAAAAATTATGTAGAAAAATAGAGCTTCTAATATTAATATCGAGATTTCTATCATAACGGCTGAAGGTTTTTTTACAATAATCGTGATTTTGATCTAGAACACACAAATCATCAATCTGAAAAATTTTTCCTATACATCTTCTAGAAGCAATTTAAGTTTCTTACATAAAAGCTTTCCTGCCTTGAAACTTGAACTGTTTTTTTAATTGAATTTACCCTTACTTTGTGGAATCTACTCATATGAGTCATATGAATGTTATAAATGTGACTAACTATTCAATCAATAGATTATGTAAATATTATTTATAGAGAATCTTATCTAACAGTCTAGAATCCTTCTCGACTGTGTCGTATTGTTGATCGCGGAGCTTCATGAATGCCGGTTTTCCTTGGTTTATCACTCGACATTGTCGATGCATAGGCAGAATGGAATAGTAGTAGTAAATGTCAAAATAATATCTTGGCACGTGTCTCCAGTACAACTGATGTTTAGTTTAAATCCACCGAGATGTACAACAACGTGCAGCTGTTTTTAATGTCCCAAATATTGGTCCAGGACCAGTGAATACAGTTTCAGACTTTATCTTTGCCTTTTCATTTCCTACAATAACCTTGTGCCCCGGGACCACCAAGATCTACTCTATTATAGTTAGCCAGAGTTTATAGTTTCTGTAGGCACTCCCAGATAACTTTTCTTACTACTAGTAATAAATGTACATTTCTGTATTTATTTCCTAAAAAGAGCGGAGCACAAATGAACAAAACTTACAAATATATATTTTAGCTTGATACATTTTCTTATACGTGTACATTTTTTGAACAGTTGTGATTTAGGTTAAGCAGATTTATAGGATAAACATTTTAATTTTATATAATGTTAATTTATTTATTTCGCGAATAGATAGGATTAATAATTGTATATTTAACTAAGAACATTATAAACGTTTACATATGCTTATGTGATACATCCTAAAATAGAACAAATTAATTTCAATTTATATCAGACGGTAGGTATTTATTTTCATGTAAGATTTTATTTCGTTGAATGATGTATCACATGCTTACATTGCTGCCTTAATGTATTTGTATATATTAAGTGTATAAACAAGACGTCAATGTGTTCAAATATCAATATTATATAAAAGCATAATATGCCACTCACTGTACAATTTTTAAAGACTGTTGAAACATAAATTGTATTACTCTATAATGTCTTAAATATTTATACGTAAATAGTTGTGAGAATATAAATTTATTGCAATTAATATCATTTTTAGTTCATTGTACGTCCTTTCCTCAATATCTTCGATCATTAAACAGACCAGATAAATAACCCACTATACTTTTTACGAATAGAAGGGTTATCGGGCAAGGTAAAGTGAATCTTGATACCAATCTGGAAAAAGTTACTACTAGGCTTTTCTGACGTCGCAGAGAGTTATAGGTAAAACCTAGGGAATCTGATCCGAGGGGTTCACTGACTTTAAAGAACTGTGATGGGGCCAATAGACCGGTAGTCCATGACATACGCAAACTTCATTATTTTGAATGGATGCTGTGTACTTTGATGTATTCCTTGGGTACTACTTCATAGGCTCGTCTAAATCAGAGGATCCCAAACTTGTTTGTGTCAGAGACCCCTTGCCATGTTTTTCGGTTTTTGGTAGAGCCCCTACTTACCTGATATTGATTTCGTGTAAATTTCTAACTGCAGTGAAGTTTTGTGTTGAAAACACATGTTAAGTATTATACATTTATTAATTGAATTTAAATTAAAAATAATCAAAATAAAATTTTGTATCTGTATTTTGCTTAGGTATTTTAAAAGCTATACAGATCACGTAATTTCTTATGGAACCTTCCTGGATTACACAAG
>CAJUYG010001059.1:71438-90838 GCA_910591675.1 Galerucella calmariensis
CTCTTAATCGACTGTTTTATAATCATTTATACAGCTACTATAAAATGATTTAATAGTAGTTTATAAAAGCATTTCATTTTTTAGTGAAGAATATCAGAACCAAATTATATTTCAATTTGAACGTGCATCCTACATTTGTAGAAATGGAGACTTATCAAAACGACTTGGGCCGCTTGGGCGAACATCGATAGTCAAAATAATTCCATTTGGATGGTTTAATAGCACAAATTTTGATGCGCCGCAAATTTTACTGATAGATTATAGGTATATTATATTTGGCAAGAAAATGAAGCGCTTCAATTCTGGTTCAGTGTCAAGTAGATACTTAAAAAAATAATAAAATAGAAAATCCTAAAATAGTTTTTTTCATGATTTCAATAGTTTATGACTTCATCTGAATATTCTTTCGCAATATAATTCTCTAAATAATGATAAAGTCACATTTTTCAATATAGTTTCATGTTTCCAACTCAATTGCTCATAGTGGCGGCGATAGCGGTACCAGAATTGCTTATTTAAACATGGTGATTTATTATACAACAATTTTATCCCAAAGAAATACCTCAAACAATATTTTATTGTAAAATGGAACGGTATACGATAACTGTTTTATAACGAAGAATATTTAGGCACTATACAACTAAAAAGTGTTTTATAATGCAACGCAATTAAATGCTATACATTAAGTAACTATTTTATAATGTTGTAGCTGTTAGTTATCTAGTATATTATAGAACTCTTATACAATAGGTATAAAAGTCTTATTCAATGATATTTTTGATATTGTATAAACTTGCTTATAAGGTATTATATCATTTTAAATGAAATGATCGTATAAGGCTTTATAGCATACCTATATTGTATAAGTCACACAAAATTATCGCAACAAAAGGCTTAATAAAAACAAACAGTCCAAAACAACGCTATTCCATTGCTATACAACAATTCAGTCCTCTTAGAATTCCATTTTGCTAGTTGGGCAACCCAAACGTATGAATGAATAAGACTCGGATAGATCCTTTGCTCATTACTATGACAAATTAACAAAAAATTATATCACGTCATATTGCTTTGAAGTTGTTTTTGCGTAAAAAAGGTAAATTAATTCTAATTTTTCATCTAAAGAGCTAATTATCAATCAATCAAATATAATAGTTTTAAATTCTAGAATCTATTACAGCCGAAAAAAAAAAATTTGCTGTATGCTGTAAATTCAGCAAGTATCGCATACCGATTTCGTTTGCAGCTCCATGACGTCACGCCAATCAAAACGCACTCTTGGACACACCCCCACGTTTGCTACTTTACCTCACATTTTGGACGTTCCAGACTGATATTAAAAAAATATTGACATTCGATATTGTATGATGAAAATGATTTAAAATGTTATAAAATTAAATTAATCCCTCACGAATGCAAGCAGTGGACCAACAAGTCTGTATATAATTTCCAGGTTTTCCCGAGATCATTTTTGTTATAGCATTTTTTGCCAATATTGTATAGTTTGGCAAGTTTATCTGAAGCTATGCGGCATCGGTAAGAGGCGAGGAAAAACATGGCGCCTATCTGTCAAACGTACAAATGGCGTACGGTACCTATTTTACCAAGTAAAACTGAAAATACAAAGGTAACTGACAATACCAACGCCACTGGATAAATCAATATCAGTCAATTGACGAAGTGAGATGGAAGAACACATGCACGCGCTTGCCAATAAGAAGTCAGCTTTCGATAAAAATCACCAATTATTAATACAGAGGGTGTGGCAATTATGGTTTTCATACAACGCTGCCAGAGCTTGAAGAAGCCCGTAACAAATTTGGAAAAGTGCTCATCTTTTAATATAAATTGAAAAAATAATGTTAATAGAAAAAATCCAAGGAAACAAGCACATTATAAAATTAACATTTAATCATATTTTTAATATTGTTAATAATAATAAGACCCTTTTCTAATTATTATCACTACATAGTTAGATCCTCAGTTTTGTCATAGTTAAACCTGGCAATGTCGAATGTTTTCGACTGCATTCCTTTCACGGTTTCAGATAAACTTGCCAAAGTATACAACAATAGAGGAGTTCAGTCTAAGGTCAGTGTGGCCAACAAAAAGTGGTTTTTCTGACAAGAATGACAGTTAATGTCTACCCCTTAAAACATAAGATTTTTGCATGTTTTTTATCATTGCGAACATCTATATTGCTTTATTAAAATAATGAATACACCCCCGAAGCGTAAATCTTGGAATTTAAAATGAGTTCTTAGCTGAATACACAGCACATCGGTGGCCAAAAATTCCAGTAACTCTTGCCATGTCACCATTTAATTTCTGTTATTCAGTCACTAATTATGTCAAATGTCAGTTATATTTATTTTTGTTGATATTCGTTTAATTCTGTATGTCCATTTTCGATTAGATTTTTGTAGCATTTCTAGTTATTTGTATCTCTATTCTCCTAATTACTTTTTCCATTGACATCTGACATAACTAGTGACAGATAACAAAAATGAAATGGTGACATGCCAAGAGTTCCTGGAATTTTTGGCCACCGATGTGCTGTGTATTCAGCTAAAAAGTCATTTTTAATTCCAAGATTTACGCTTCGGGGGTGTATTCACTATTTTAATAAAGCAATATAGATGTTCGCAATGATAAAAAACATCCAAAAATCTTATGTTTTCAGGGGTAGACATTAACTGTCATTCTTGTCAGAAAAAACATTTTTTGTTGGCCACACTGACCTTAGACTGAACTCCTCTATTCGATCCTATGATAAATGGAGACCGAGCTATTTAACCCCCCAACATTAAAATGACAGATGTCTTGTGTCCTAACCAGGGAAAGGAAAATGGTCTGAAGGGAAAATTATTGAGATTTATCGCTTCCCGGCCAACTGACAGACCAAAGTGTAACTATGTATGAAAATATCAGAAAATAAGAAATAGAAAACTAAAAAAAAACAGGTTTATACCGGGTTTCGAACCTAGGACCTCTGCTCTGGGTCTGCTCTGAGCTCAGTATGCTACCTACTGGGCTAATCTCAGTGTTGCCACATGCCTATTTTTTTCGAGCCAGATGATATGGCGGAAACGGGCGAAGTTCATGCTAAAACGAGCTTTTACAAAAATCTTTTTTACTAGTGAATACCTAAGCCCCAATTCCTTCTTTATTTGGTTTTCTAATAATAAACCTTTATAAAGATAAATATGAAATGTAGAATTTTTAAGGTAGTAATGTTTAAAAATATTAACTTACTTTTCCATTGTAAGGTAGGGTAGGTAGGTAATTAGGTACTGAGAGAGAATGGCAAAGTTGAGGGAGATAAATTTTGAGTATCTATCTATCTTGGTACATTGGTAATTTTAAAGCTTTAGCTTCAAATCTCATAAAGATGCAGTTTTTTAAAAATGGATGGGCAAATTCAAATTTTTTGAGAAAATGGTAGTTTCCTCCGAAATGGCTGGGAGTTTTACAAAAAATTTTTGGGAGTGTACAGTAACTATTAGCTAACTATTAACTTATAACTATTTCGGTTCCTAAAATGTAAAACAAAGTATGGCATCTCATTTGAAAAAAATTACGTCATTTATCCAGCTTACTAATGGACCACCCTGTATACACGAACATAATTTTAGAATGTTGTTTTAATTACCCTTTCCATATACCTACCTTTTAAATAAATATGTAAGCTATATACAATAGGAGTTATAGAGCTACGACAGAGGTTTGCCGGACCCTGTAAATTATTTATTTTCTAGTAACACTAATATTTGAATATATCAATAGTCGTGATTCAATTAAGCATATTTATTATGAAACTGCTTTTATTTTATACTATACCTAAGCAAAATATTGAGTGCCAGTCCTGCTCAATCCGCCACTGAATACACAATAAATTTTGATTCACACTGTATGTAAGTATACGCCCTAAATCTTTATTTTGACAAAAGCATAAGCTGTTGCTGTTGAATATTGAAAAGTTCAGAGAAAAAAATATCTTACCGTAAACAATAACAAGCAAATGATGTCAAGGTAATGCACTATCACTAAGTACACAAAATACTCACTTACCCACTTTCTATTTAATGCGATAAGTCGCTTCTGTAAAAAAGAAACTAACTGCTATATTTTTCAAGTTATGTTCGAATTAATTACAGTGCCTCATATGTTTTTTTACATCGAGCAATGCAGACTTTCGTTGAGTAAATGCTACGAAGAGAAACGGCCTTGACTGTAGATGCACTACCTTCCAATAATCTTACGGTTTTTTCCGTAGTTAAGTAGATGTGTGAATATGTACTAAAAAATTTGTAATGGTGCTTGTTTGGGTCGAATAATGACGCTAGTATTTTTTTTGATGTAATGTAAATTAATTTATTCGTCTGACCTTCGTTAAAAAAGAATTAAAAATGCAGAGGCGTATCATTTTGATAAGTTAATCAATATATTTCGTATATTTAAGGTAGGCAATGTGATTAGTTTTAAAATTGGTTTTATCGCCAATAATTATGTATAGGTATAGGATAGCAAAAAGGCATCAAAATGTTTTGAAATAATGCATATTTATCAAATTTTCATTGTTGAAGTAAGCAGTAGGTACTACGTGATTGTAAAATATTTTGTCAAGTTTGAGTACGTGTAATATCCGATAAACATCTGGCTGTTAAAGGATTATTGCATTCCAATACTCTATGTACTTTTTTAAACAAACTATAACACAAGTGATACCTGATGAAAAAGTACTAAGTAAATTATAATAAGAATGACCCAAAAGTCGTATAAGAGTTTTCATGTAATAATTTATTATTCGCCAACAAAATAAATACGACCCTGTAACGGCTAATACTTTTAAAATTTTATTGCATATCATCATTCTATCTCAGGTCAGGTCAATTTCTTGGATAGGGAAAAGGAAAAGAACTATAGGTACATATCGATTTGTTGCAATTGCTTTTGTTTAAAAGTTTCGAAAAAGCAACCACTAACGACAATAGTAATTTATGTTACAAGACCGGAAAGTAGTGTTTTTCAGGTCGAGACAAGCAGAAGCTTGGTGAGACCTGAAAAACACTAATTTTCGGGTGCGTGACGTACAATATTTTTTTAAGACGGACACTTCGATATATATTCAATTCTTTATTTTAATTTTTATAACAAAGTGATTAACAAAACTAAAACCAGATAAAATAATAAGTTTGACATAAACGACAAATTAAAAATCAACGAACTGTCATCACTTGACAATATATCGAAACGTTGTTACCATAGTAACGAAATCAAGGTAGATTGTATTATAAAAGAGCGATTGGAAAAATGAAGGGACCGGCAATAGTATATTGTGCAACTAGGGAGAAAAGTACTTTCCCACATGTTGCACACTATACTTTTTCTACAACTGCACAAACTTTGTAGACGCCTTTAATTTTTTTTGACGACCTTTCAAAATATACCAAAAGTACACTTTCCGAAAAAGACTTTAATTTTGTATTTCTTCACTCTATAAATTTTTCTTATGCCAATTCATATTTTTTTCTTGAAATTTCCGGCAACAAATCTAAAGTTACTTTTGCAGCATTTTCCACATGAGGAATATTTGGTTTTGAAATTGAGTAAGCTATGAGAAATACGTCACTTTTCATAGCAGTTGTAGAAAACAGCTTTTTTCCTACAACCACTATGCAAAACACGCTTTTCTACACAAATTTTTATACGCAAAGCAGGCCTTTTCTCAATTCTTTTGATAACCGTTGTAAAAGTAGTAATGCGAAAAGTACACGGTTGGTAGTGTACTTTCTTCTCACGCAGTAGCCTCGGGTTCAAATCCTACCATGACCATAAATTTCATGAAGTATAATCTTGTTTTTTTATTTTTATTTTAACGACCAAGAATAAAATTTTTAGTTTATATTTGCTTGTAGGTTGCCATGGAGTTTGGATTAGCCGGAGCATGTCGAAGGGAAGAATTATATAAATTAACCATTGATGACGTAAGAGATTTACAAGAAGCCTTATTAGTTACTCTTCCGACAACTAAAACAAAAATTCCACGTACATTTACTGTAGTTGGAAAATTCTATGATTTATACAAAAAATATGAATTTCTGCGTCCACAATATACAAATGAGAAAAGGTTATTTCTTAATTATCAACATGCGGGAAATGCACGCGGCAAGTTGTGGGCATAAATAAATTCGGAAATATGCCTAAGCAAATTGCAGAATATTTAAAATTACCTAACTCCAAATTATACACAGGTCATTGTTTCCGACGATCTTCAGCTACCATTTTAGCAAATTCAGTCGGAGACTTATTAACATTAAAGCGACATGGTGGATAGCGCTCAAATACAGTGGCGGAAGGATATATAGACGATTCGATATCCAACAAAATTGAAATCGCCAATAAAATTGAAAAATAGATTATACCTGGAGATTCTACTCCACATATCATTCCAAATAATGAAAAACAAGCATCAACATCTTCGCTGACAAACACCAATATTACAATTCATGAAAACGTATCCAAAAAAGATACACCAGGCATAACAATACAAAATTGTTCAAATTTCACAATCAATTATGTATTGAAATGATTTTTATATTTATTTTAAGTTCTTTATGTTCAATGTGCAGTGTAAGTAAAATAACCATATAAATTACTGTATTTCTTTCAATAAAAAATGTGGTTGTAGAAAAAATATTGTGTACAACTTGTACGCAAATCACTTTACCCACTCGCTAGAAACTTCTGCGCTCGTGGGAAAAGTGACGCTTTGCGCACTAGTTGTACAAACTACTATTTTTAAGACCGACCAGAAAATATACACTTTCTGGACAATTTTTCGTCCAGAAAATAACGTTTTGCCGATCTAGGCCGGAAAATGGACGCTAGGGACCGGAAAAAGCTTTTGCCGGTCCCTGACGTCCATTTTGTTTTCATTTTTCCAATCGCTTTTTTATAATACAATCTACCTCGATTTCGTTACTATGGTAACAACGTTTCGATATATTGTCGAGTGATGACAGTTCGTTGATTTTTAATTTGTCGTTTATGTCAAACTTATTATTTTTCTGGTTTTAGTTTTGTTAATCACTTTGTTATAAAAAGTAAAATAAAGAATTGAATGTATAACGAAGTGTCCCAAAATATTGTAAGTCACGCACCCGAAAATAAGTGTTTTTCAGGTCTCACCAAGCTTCGCCTACGGCTCGCACTGGAATCTGCTTGTCTCGACCTGAAAAACACTACTTTCCGGTCTTGTAACGTAAATTACTATTTCCGGTCCCTGACGTCCATTTTCCAGTCTTGATCGGCAAAACGTTATTTTCTTGACGAAAAATTGTCCAGAAAGTGTATATTTTCTGGTCGGTCTTAAAAAAATGATCTTTTACCATAAGTTCCACACAGCTCGAAAAACAATGAAGTTTTCAAAGCAAGAAAGAAAACATCGAATTGTTGGACCATGCTCCTACAGTTCAGACCCAAATCCTCACGACCTCTTTTTTTCCAATTATTATTTTAAATGTACCAAATAATTGCGTCCAGATTCCGGAAGGATGCAAAAATGCACTAATGTTCGCGGAGAATACTTTGAAAGAAAGGGTTATCTAATGTTTTTTTTTTCTAGCTCTACGCAAATGAAATATACTCGGGGGATGTATGCGCAGGTCTCGAGGAAATTCAGGATTCACAAAGGATACTGTTTATTGGGCTCGAACCGAAAGTCCCTAGGCAAATTCTAATGACAGAGTTCTGTATTGTATTTAAAAGATTAATGTCCGATTTTCAAAAACCATTTTCTGAAGTTACTTAGGTAATTCATGTTGTGGCGTTAATGCCATCTAGTGTCTCGCGTGCGCTTCTTGCATGAACTTCTGATCGAAGACGGGTGTTCGTGGCTGTGCCGACCGATGTCGCTGAGAATTGTAGCCGCGGAGGAACTGTCGACTTGCGCAACAGAGACAATACGATTGAACACGCTGTTGGGTTGTATTGTATGTTGTATTTTGTAACCATTGTAGTCAGTACATTTTTAATAAACTTAATTAATCTTGGACTTATATTATGCTATTTACGAATAAACAATTCCTAAATCGGATTTAGGAGATCCTTAATGCAATTTACGTTTCACCACGCGCTAATAGCAATACCCATACCTATAGGGGAGAATGCATCAATGCAATAATGTATAGGGTGTTTAAAAAATTGAGAGGGGGGCCGTAGGGGAGAGGGTTAAAGTTATGAAGAGAGTTATAAAGTTATAAGGATGTCCCCCTTTATATGATTTTTGACTTAAAAATTATGTGGGTTGGATAGTTCTCGGAAGAGGTGAAATACCTTGGCATTACCCTCGACAGGAAACATGGAACATTCTCCTACACAGCAGAGCAAAAAGTGCATAATGAGCAATGTCGGAGGATAGTGAGACGCAAATGGGGTCTGTCACCCCGTGTGGTCACCTGGATCTACACTGCAATAATAAGACCCATGTTAACGTATGGAGCAATTGCATGGGGACCGGAGGTTCTACAAGCAACGACCATCCAAAAATTATATCAAATACAGCGAATGGCTTGTTTAAACATCACAGGAACCATGAGAACAACACCAACCGCGGCAATGGAATAAATTACTGGTATGACCCCTCTGGACCTTTACGTCAAGGAGGTTGCGTTTATGGCCATGGTACGATTGCGCACGGCTGGTTTAAGCTGCGCTACCTCTGATGCAGGTAGCCAATGCTGCAATTGAACCCAAGTTTGTGTTTAATAAACCCTACAAAATACAAATAAAACAGAGCAAAGAGTCAGATGCTGCAAATGCAATACGCATATATACAGCTGGCTCAAAAATGAAAGAAGGCTCAAGTTGTGGAATTTACACCAGAGCACTAAGCCTAAGGATTAAGTGGGGAATGCGAAACAATACTAGCGTGGTTCAAACAGAACTGGCTGGTATCTCAATTGTCACAAAAGAACTAACCAGAAAAGGAATTTCTGGCAAAAACATAACAATCTGCACTGATAGTAGACAAGCCCTATTAGCCTTGAACAGACAACGTGTTATATCGAGGCTAGTACTAGAGTGCCACCAAGACTTAGCTGACGTCTCGGCAGATAACAACATTATCCTGAGGTGGGTTAAGGGGCACGACAGGAGTAAAGGAAATCGCATTGCTGATTCTTTAGCCAGGGAAGCCGCTGGACTAAAAATTCTAGCACCCAGTGACACCTACGGCCTAACGACTTCGACAATTGCGGAACTAGCCAAACGTTACACCCATTTTCAATCTCTTAAGAGATGGGATGGAATCAAAGGATGCAGTCTTGCCAGGATCACCCTGGGCGACCATGGGAAGCTGGCGCCGAAGAAATATTTGGCGATGACCAGGAAAAACCTACGTTTAACAGTAGGATTTCTGACTGGCCACTGTCAACTAAGAAAACACCTCCATACTATGGAGACACTTCTATGCAGGACGTGTGAACAGGAAGATGAAACTGTCAGGCATGTCTTATGCGAGTGTCCGGAGTTACCGTCAATAAGAAAGTGTGAGTTCGGTGAGTCTTACACCTGCCGATATAAAGGAGATGTCTCCTAGTGACCAGTCCACCTTCCTGAGATGGACAGGATGGACGATGACCTAGGAGGACAACTCCTCGGGAGAATGTACAATGAGTCACATGTGGCCTAAGTGATGTGAGCCTACACTCATCTTCTCTACTTTACAGATATAGAGATAGTTTTTATTAAAATACTCTATATAAAGCGTGGCATAAAAATTCGGTAGATTTGCATCTTTTTCCTTATAAAAATAATTTTTCATAAAAAATAAATCCCATCTTTTTGGTATAAGTAAGTATAAGTAATCTACGCCTGATATTGCACACATGTCGATTAGCTTACCATAACTATTAGATATGTATAATTTCTACCAAATAGCCGTCATCAAGCTAAAGATATTGAGAATGCTTTGTTAAAATATCTAGAAAATAATGGTTTGGACATAATAAACCGTCGTGGTTAATATTATGATAATGCAAGCAATATGGCCTTCAGACACGAAGCAAAACGATGAATTCCTTAGCTATTCTCTAAATTTAATAGGATCATTAGAAGCTCATAACAGAAGCAGTTGACACATCGTTGGGTGGTTCTGGTACAGCGTGCAAATTTGAAAGTTAACAGTTTTTCGAAAACTCGTTGCACGTATTATAATATTTCATTACGCGCTGCTATAATTTTCTATTATTAACCTAGGTCAATAATGGACAAATTCATATATTTTGAGAATTCAGGGATACAACAAACATACAATATACAACAAAAACTTGTGCAACATAATTTTGTATACCCAGGAGATTGTCTCTAACATATTTGCTGCTTGAAATTATATCAAGATAAAATTATTTGAATAAAAATGCACATAGACACAAAACCTAACAGAAGTGATACAAGAAATTGAAACAAAGAAAGAAGCAGAAATTGGATCCAACCGCAGATTAGTAGTGGCAATTTGCCAAGTGGAATTAATCAAAAAAGAAGCTACTATAGACTACAGTAAACTAGCAACACATAAACTTAAAAATAAAGATAACGAGAAAAAATTCCAAAATGAGATGAGCAAAGAATTCGATAAACTGGAGAAAGAAAAAACAGATTGGACACTTGAAGAACGATGGGTCGCCTTTAAAGAAACGCTATTAACAGCAACAGAGAAGATATGTGGAAAAATTAAATATAACAAAATTAAAATAGCGGTCAAAGAAAAGAAGACGGCGTGGAAAAAATATATCACATCAAAATCTCATGTGAACAAAGAAGAATATGACAGGAAGAAAACTATTGTGAAAAGAGCCGTCAAAAAATCAAAACGTGACTCATGGAAGAAATTCGGAGAAGAAATAACAGATCTACATAAGATGGATAACAGGAAATTTTGGACAAGAATAAAAAGATTGAGAGAAAATAAATATAAAGATATTAGAGCAATAAAAAATCGCCACGGCCAAGTACAAACGGAAATGGAAGAAATATTAAAAGCATGGAAAGAATACTATTCAGAGCAATTCAAAACATCAACATCGGAAGAGAATATAACAACAGTAGAAGAGGAAATCGACCAGTTACAAGGAATCCAAAAAGAAGAGATAAATCAAGTAATACAAGAAATCAAAATAGGCAAGGCTAACGGAGAAGATGAGATAGCGCCAGAGATGATTAAATCTTTGGGGGAAAGAGGAAAGGAATTGATATGAAAGGTATACAAAGAAGCATGGGTACAACAAAAAATTCCAAGGGAATGGGAAAATAACTTAATAATACCCATCTTTAAATAGGAAGATCAGGCACAATGTGGGAATTACAGAGCAATCTGTTTGGCCCAAACTAGCTATAAAGTATTCACAAAAATAATAGAAAAAAGATTGAGGGAATATTTAGAACCAAAATTAGGAGAAGAACAGGGAGCTTTTAGACCTGGAAGTCAAACAAATGATAATATTTATATACTGAGGAATATAATCGAAAGAAAAATAGAAGAGAGAGAAGAAATGTACCTTACATTTATAGATCTAAAAGCAGCCTTTGATACAGTAGATAGAAGGGAAGTATGGAGAACCCTGGAAGAATTGGAAGTTCCACCCACCCTAATAAATATAATTAAAAGTGTATACGAGACAGTTAGAGCCAAGGTACAAATTGCAGGGCAAAGGTCAGAAGAATTTAAAATGTATAAGGGAATAAAACAAGGCGACAGTTTAAGCCCATTACTGTTTATAATAATCATGGATAAGATTGTGAAACGAACTAAAGAAAAATATGAGCATCTGAATAATATACTGGGACACAGAAATTTAGAACCGATAAAAATAAGTAGACTACTTTATGCAGATGATGTGGTCTTAGTAGCGAATACAAAGAACAAAATGCGAAAACTAGTGAATATTTGGACTGAAGAAATGGAGAACATGAAGATGGAGGTGAACATAGATAAAACATAAGTGATGATAATAAATGAAAAACAACTAGGTAATCAAAATAATAAAGATATTAAATGCAAAAACCAGAAACTAGAAAGAGTAACAACATTTGAATATTTGGGAAGTATAGTAACAGAAGATGGAAAAATAGATGCAGAAATAACAAACAGAGCAAATAAATTAACAAAAATATACTACTCTCTAAATAAAACAATTCTTGGACACAAAGATATATAGACTTGGAAGTGAAAATGAAAATTCATAATATGATAACAGTTCCTACAATATTATATGCAAGTGAAAATTGGACTGTGCGAAAAAAGGACGAAACTAGAATAAACGCCATAGAAATGAAACATCTAAGAAGAATTGCAGGGAAAACTAAATGGGATAGGATTAGAAATGACGTCATTAGAGAGAACTGGTGACTGGTAAAATAAAAAAGAGACAACTTAGCTGGTCTGGTCATATGGTAAGAATGGAACCAAATAGGTTAACTAAGAAAATAATGGAGATTGGGAAACCGATCAAAAAACAAAGAGGTAGGCCTAGAAGAAAATGGATAGACCAAATACAAGAGAAAGCGGAAAGACCATAGCAGAAATGAAAAATCTTGCAAGAGACAGAAAGGCATGGAAGAAATGGGTACAGGACATGGAATCCACATCCGACGTTTGAAAGGGCAAAAGGATCTAGAAAAGAAGAATAAAAATGCCATTAGTTTAAAATTCGCGCTCAACCAAAAATGACTGATGACATAACGAGTACGTTCATAATATATCGAAAACTGACAGTGTACTTGTCAGTCAGACGACGGAGTAAACGCTTCTCGTGGTGCGTTTGTGAATTATATTAAATTTTTGTTTTAAATTAGACTAGTAGTGGAAAAAATTGTATAAGTATACACCATGGTGTTGAAGACTTTTATAAACCTTGCACCTTATTCCGCCCGCGGCAAAGCCCTTCGCGAAATAATCTTGGTACTTAGTCAATAATAATAGTCTTCACCACCTTGGTGTATAATATATTATTTGCGGATTGAAATCAAGTACGTAATAGTTATTTAACCAACAAGTGTATTAATTAGGGCCATTAACAATCGAGATAATTTAACGCACGAGCAAAGCGAGTGCGTTAATGTTCGAGACTGTTAATTGCCCTTTTAATACTCGTGTTAGTTACAGAGCTTTTCCGTCGACTGTACCAGTTGTATTCGTTTTTCTCAATGTTTAAAAACTAAAAATATTTATTTGTTTCATAGGTGAGTATAATCTACTGTCAAAAATAAATAATGACATTAAAATGTCACAGAGATGGCCGCTAGTTCAAATGTCACTGTTTTCGTTTTTCTTAAATTCTTTTTTGGATGTCTTAACAATAATAATTATTATAATTTTGTAGAATAATAAAATAAAACGATAGGTAGGTCAAAAACTAGAAGTATTCTATACTAGGATTCATTTTTTAAAGACGTTATTGTATGTTTGGTTGCCTACATCACAGATAACTGTCAATATAAATATAATGTATAAGATGTGCGTTGGGTTGCCTGCAGAAAACCGTTGAAAAATGTAGGTAAATCATGCATTAATGGGTGTCATTAATGTATGATTTTGTCTAATTTTGAGAACGTTAATAGCATATGTTAATACACCGTCGACGGAAAAGGTATGTTTTAGGGTACAGTATGAAATAAAAGTAATTACTTTTTTATTCATAAGACAAAACGTCTAATCTTTTACACATTTGAAGTTTCACAGTAGATATTGATATTGATTATTTACATAATCGTAGCCGATAATCGATTAAAGAGTGCCTCATATTCCGTGCGGCAACACTCTGTCATTAGAGACTTTTAGCTTGTCTCAAATTTCTCACGTATCCGTATACGTAACGAACTGCGCATGTGTAGACAAGTTACGTTCCAGCCGATACGATGCGTTGAACGTATTGTTACGTACCCTACTCCGTATACTTAAACGTATCCCTTTCCCGACCAAAGTCAGTATTCCGTGCTATTTGTGCTATATTACATCATCTTCCTCGTCTAGCAGCAATGGATTATTTAATATCGCCCCCATTGTACGTTTTACAAAAATATAAAAAGGTAAAATAAAAAAACTTTGAGGTTATACAATTAGAAACAGAACGAAGCGATACGTTTTCTGCTAAAAAGGCTTTCTTGACAATTTCTTTACGTCAACGTAACTCCAATACGGATACGGATACGTGTAAAAACTTATGACCAACTAAAAGTGTCTATTATCGACCGTATTCTCTAGTGCTTTTTACCTACCTCGCCGTGCTTCATCACAAAACGAAGATTTGCTGCTCTATTTCGGTCATTTTCAAATCCGTTTTAAAATTAAAAATCCGACTATCCATAAGGCATCCAGATCTACCTACTGCAAAATATTGCATTAAAAAACTGCAATTGCAATAGCAACAAAAGTAATTTCATTAGTGCATACAAAGGACTTGTTGTCTACGAAGTTTCAACGCTATAACTTAAAAAATGTCGAAGATATGACATTTTAATAAAATGTATGAATTTTCCAGTTTTTCCAAATTTTCTTCGGCTCCTAACTATCCAATCACTTCGTTGAAAAAAGCGTTGTATTTGTATTTTTATTATCTACAAATTCATCTTTGGTCACCATATTACGATTACTTAATAAGTTTTTGTGTTATTGAAAAAAACTAAAAAAATTACATTTTTTCGTTTTAAATGTTTATAAACATTTCGTGAGCCACATTTGAGTATCAAGTTCATACTACGTAATGTCTTTCACTATAGATGGCGCAGTCCGTTTTGTACAAGTATTTTTGTCAAAAACTCACTATTTTGATGGTCTCTATTG
Organism: Galerucella calmariensis; assembly: GCA_910591675.1. Classification (NCBI taxonomy): domain Eukaryota; kingdom Metazoa; phylum Arthropoda; class Insecta; order Coleoptera; family Chrysomelidae; genus Galerucella; species Galerucella calmariensis. Next base: position 86,281 of record CAJUYG010001059.1, read on the forward strand.
CATGTTCTAGTGGCATGGCATCACAAACCACCTAGGTGATCTGTGCATGGCATGACAACAAGTAGTAACACGCTACGTTTTTCACTTCTTTTGGCTGCCGACAGGTAGGGGAAGTCGGGGCAAAGTGGGCCACTTAAGGTTTGTCATAACATAATTCTTAAACGAAAAGGTATTTTGTGATATTTTTTGCATCAAAGGGTTGCAGGACCATTTAGCTTTATATATTAAAAATATAGAACTAAAAATATGTTTTATCCAATATCATATAAACGGTTTATGAAAAGTCTGCAATAAGTTCACTTTGCTCCACATGTGGGGCAAAATGAACCAAAAAAAAAATTTCCAACATTTATTCATTTTAATACGAAAATAGTATATTATTAATCGAGCAATTTATGATAGCCATTATTCACGCTGGGTGACGTTTGCGTCCCGAGCCGCAGGCGAGGGGCGCAAGTCACCCGAGTGAATATTGGCCATAAATTGCGAGTAGAATACTATACTTTGTCCACGACCCTTGATTTCTTTATTAAATAAAAGTCAACTAACCTCCAGTTCATGAAGTTATAATAATATGTAAATATATAGTTATCTTTCGATTTTTCTGGCAGCAGTCCTATAGTCGTTAATTTCGGCCCTTTTTTTATTTCAGTTGGTGTACAAGAACGTTCATTTCCACTATCCGAATTCAATGAATTCATCGTTACAGTAATATAGCAAGTTCGTAACAATTTGGTATTACTAACGTCAAAATTAAATAATTTGACATATATAGAGATGGGCGATACCGTGTAAAGTATCAATACAACGTACCGTTATAAATATATTGTTTTGAAATACTTAATACTAGAAAATGTCGTTATGAAAAGTATCAATACTAAAGATTTCGATATTTTATCGATACGATATATTTCAGAAACAAATTTCCTGAACAAAGTACACAGATTTAAAAGTTTATTTCATATTGTACCCCCATCTCTAGCCGTGAATTATGAACCATAATACACTCCAGTGTATTATGAACCATAACACACTCCAGTGTATTATGAACCATAATTCACTCTAGTAGATATATGGGTACCATATACCTTTTGTTATGAGGTAAAATATCGACTTATTATTAGGTGGTCGTGGACAAATATTTAAAAAACATGAAATCATTTATTTATAATTATTTATAAAAACTGAATTATTCCATATCGTTACTTCTGTGGGCGTAGTTTTCCTTTGATGTCAGCTTTTGTTATGATGGAAACATCATTGACATCTGGAAATATGAATACGTTCCAGTTTCCTCGATACTGCCTCATAAATTTCACTTCATAACTTGTTTTTTTGACGTTTATTATTTGCACAACAAAATCTTTTTTCTCTTTATCATTGGTTACCTGATCTAGAACATAATCCTCTACATATAGATTTGTAGTTAGTTCGGCATTAAGTTTTTTAATTTTCTAAATTTCCACGTCTTCATTATCAGAAAATATTTCTGTGTCAGTAGAATCATCGCACATCTCAGTTTCCTGAATATTAGGTTCTTCGGAATCGGAAGAATCATGAACAACAATTTTTCTTTGTAGGTATAGCAGCTTTTTGTTCTTTTTTCGCAAGTTCAGCTTTTTGTTGTTCTTTTTCTGCTTTCAACTCAGTAAGATATGGAGAAGATGTTATAACAGTTGTAGATCCTTTTTTTCTAATTTTTCTTTCAGCAGTTTTAGGAAGAATCTTTGGTATAGGCATGACATCCTTAGGAGAAACAGCATTTTTCATTTCATTAACAATTAAAACGTTCTGTTGATTCACGGAACTGGAACCTGCCTCAGAGATGGATATTATTTCTCTTGGTGGGGTAGCTGCTGAATTGACTAATTTTTTTGAAGAACATTGGGCTTCATTTGCTTCGGAAACATTTTGTTTCTTAAATGAATCAGGTCCATAAAATTTGTTTGTTGGAATCGGAGGTTGCTGAACATTTTCTTTTCTTTTTGTATCTTTAGCTTCTATAGCAAAATCGTTTTCACCTTCTGATGAATCAGAGCCATCGTTATCTGAAGATTCGTGAATATTTTCTACAGCTATGTTGGCATTAATTTCCGTAATAGGACAGTCAGTTACCTCAACAAATTATTCAAATAAGTAGGAAGACATATTTAAAATATCGGGGGCAAAGTGAACCAGCGGTTCACTTTGCCCCATACCAAAAAGTTCACTTTGCCCCAACTCCTAATATTTCTGACAAGTGAGGTTGATGTAAAATTGTCAAGACATTTCGTTTAAATTTCCAAAAAAACTACTTGTTATTAGTTGCTAAGCAGTAGGTATTAGCAATATTAGAAATACTTAACAAATAACCGACTTATACATTAGTCTGCTTACTTGCTATATTAGAATTTGACGTCAAAAAAATCAAAAACCGTTGTAAAACTTTATCTGATTCTTACTGAGGATTCTGACACATAGCACACTGCTGCCAACTTAAATACGCAACGATGATATGGTAAACGGTTTAAATGTCGCGAAAGATTTAAAATTTAAAAAGAAAGTTCACTTTGCCCCGACGATTCAAACTGACTTTAGATAAACTATACAAGCAATATATTTTGACTTGTTTGAATAATAAGAAAAGTAGTTTATATGGGGCAATACCCAATAATCGTTTGAAATAGAATGTTTTAAAAGGACTGAAAAAAAAGTCTTCAAACTTACCAATCACAGTAAAAAAATATCACTTTACACAATAAGTGAAAACAGTGTTTTATATTGGTAACTAAGTGGTAACTAATCTAATCTTTTTATTTACCATCATTAAGCATGATATATTATTGAGTATGTTTGAATTAATTTATTTGAACAATGTTTACGAGTATTAATAGATGGTACTGCTTTGATAAGAACAACTAAACAAATCTCCAGACAGTTGAATTATTTTTCAAAAAGATATCTTAGACGAAATGTTTATTTTTAGGCCCTCTTCACTTATACAGAGTGATTCATTAGTGCGATAAAGTCCAATATCTAGTATATTCATGAAGATATTGAAATAAAATCTTGACCGATTGTAGCCAGCCTAATTATTATTCGTAAAGGGGGTCCATTAATTAAGGTCCAAGTTATTAGCTAATTTCATCATAAATTAATCAAGTGGGCAAAGTAGTTTTAAGGATTATTTTAATATATTGTCATTCTGTAAATCTTTACCCCCATTTGGCAGTTTTTTTTTTTTAATTTCATTAAGCCATATATTGTCTTTGAAAATGTAGACATTTGGTGCATTCTTTTTCGTCTGAGATCTAATGGGCTCGTTTACTAAAATTTTTGAATCATTTTTAACTGTCGTAAAACAAAGTACTAAGGATAAAAATATGATTCTGAAAATTTCATGTCAATAGAATATGTCGTTCTCCTAATACAACCAATTAAACAAGCATACCGAGAACGGGGCGAAGACTATGACTGTGACGTCACCGCATATGAAAGCAAACATTACGCTTCTGACTGTAACGTGCCTCGCGTAGAATTTATTTATTTCGAATTTTGTGTGAATAAAATGAAATGTGTGGACCTAATTTTGACAAACACGAGTTTATTAACTTATAATTTTATACTATGTGACACATCGTTTTTGACTGTTTTCCGGCAAGAATGATTAAAAATGTCAATATTTTCATAAATACATGCTATCTCAAATGATATACAGGGTGATTCCAGATGTTTTATTTTATTCCTGGTCTGTTGGACAAAGTTACGGAGATAACGCTATAGGTTACTCAGTAACAAATTGCAATTTTATTAACTGCAGACTGCCCAATTAAAGGAGCTTCTCCAAATGCTATTTATGATGAATGAGTAGTGGAAAACAAATCATCAAGGTTGAAAAGAACAAGAAAACATTATTTTGATGAAGCAGGTAAAATTAGTTCCAAATGTTTAAATCAGATTCAAATGCACATGCACCTCACTGGTAAAAAAAGCGATATTTTTTAGAGCTGATCCGGACTTTGAATCAAATAAAATAATTTCTTTTAAAACACATAATATACGCCAGTTTTGTTGATCTACTGAAAAAGATGACCTATTTTTTGGAAAAAAGCAGTATTTAATAAAATTTAATTTGTACAGAACTGACCCACTATTTTATTTGATAATTTTGAACATAATAACACCACAAGCTATAAGAACAATATTATCTACGTATTTAAAAAAAATAGATTAATACAAGCGTGTGGTGGGCAATGTGGATTCACAACGTATTTTATAAGGTAATTTATAACGATTCTGATTGAAGAAAAATGAAATCTTACAAATTCACAAACAAAAAGTATGTTGACTTATCAGTGAATGCTTTGAATTTTTATAGGCGACTTAGGAGTCTCGCTGACGTCTAATTATTTGCACAAAACTTCAATATGGTAAATAATAATGGTAAAATAAAAAAAGTATGTAAATGAGCCCATTAAATTTAATAAAAGATATCAGCGTCTAAGAAAGTTATTCCTTCCATAATTCCACAGATAACATTCACTCAAAACCAAAGAAAATTAGATTAGGTTGGTTAAAA
>CAJUYG010001059.1:100838-113415 GCA_910591675.1 Galerucella calmariensis
CCTTCGTTACCTGCTGCCATATTCACTGAACTTTAAAAAATACACCGTAATACGTATTACCAAAGCTCTGCAGCGCAGCAATAGTGGCTAGTTAATGTTCTCTCGGTTTTGAGACTGAACACCTGTATATGCTATTATTACAATTTTTGTATTTAACGTACAATATTCAATATGATTCAATACTATAATCTGAACTATTTATTCTCTCTTATCGGCTTCTGCAGCTAGACTTTCGTAGTTTTGTCCAGTTTCATCTACGTTTGCTCAAAAATCCGTCGCTCTACACAGCTCTACACGGCAAACATTGTTCGGAATTTTCCGATGCCCATCGGCATCCACTTATATTCATGCCGACAAGACAATTTTATCTGGTACTTGGAAAGTATTTGAAGTAATGAAAAAATAATTAATATAATTTGAAAATAATTAAAATACTTGAAAAATAATTAAGATACTTAATAAGTATTTAAGATACCTCGTTGAAAATAGAAGAACAAATATAGGACTGGTGTGTTTAAAATTAGTTCTTTTTGTTTATATGAAAAAAATTCTCCCTTTGCATATGGTTTTTTAAAAAATAATCAGGATTTAAAGAAGTATAAAATAGTTATAACACAATTTTTAATAAATAAATAACATTTTACTAACAATTAAGAGTTGACCAAAATGAACCATACATTTCAAAAAATATAATATTTTCTATGCAATAATGAAAATATGTAAGGAGCAAAAATTTTAAGATGTTTTTCCCCAAAAATTTGGTACAACCTAATGATTGCAGCAACTACAATAGAAGGTGTCAACTGGTCAAAATTCTCTTTTTGCCATGTATATTACTACACATTGTCATTTTAATGGTCCTGTAGTACAATTAAAAGAAAATTATTATCCCAGATCAAAAACAATTTTCTTCTTTTGTTAGAAGATTTTCAAGAGCCATGTTACACATAGTAAACAATTTAGATAATAACTTGGTAACCAACTCTTGCCCACATAACACTCTGTTTTTATAAATAAATAAATAAAAAAGCCAAAAATATTACACAACCCCCAAAGTCTTAATCTGACTATTAGAAATATTTTGGAATACAGACTTTTCACCTTGACCAACTAAATGGGTGCTTATATGTCTTTTCATGTTGGCATTCTGGACAAAGCCTTTTTTACAGAAAGGGCAAATGTGTTTCTTGTCCCCTGTATGTATTGCCACATGTCTATTTAATTTGGAAATTAAAGCAAAAGCTTTGGAACAATACTGACAAATAAAATTCTTCTGACCACTGTGCAAGATGAGATGTTGCGAGAGATTCGAATTACATGCAAAACCTTTAAAACATATGGGACATTTATGTTTTTTGTTTCCAGTATGAACAGGTAGGTGACTCTCCAAGTAGCTTGGTCTTGCAAAAGCTTTGGAACAGTATGGACAGATGTACTCCTTATTATGTACCTATAATAAAACATTTTTATACAGTACTATGCTTTTCAGAAGTCCCTTCCACTGCTCTTATCTTTGGAACAATTATACATAAACATATCAAATTGGAAAACTAAATATTTATGACTTAGTTAAAATTGTCAGGTCTAGTGATTGAGCTGGGTATTCCATAGAACCTCGTCTCCAATCCATCTACCATGATATTCCTCATCCAAATACCTTCTTTCTGCACTGAAATGGTGTGGCGGAGCACTACCTTTTTACTTCCAAATTGCCAAATTCATCTGGATTATCTCCCAAAATTACAAGAATTAACAGTTTTAATAGATTTTGCAACATCTCCAGATAAACCTCAACAGTTAAATTGATATTTAACTGTCACATAGTTTGGCTGTTGGTTATTGGTGTCCATATTTTTACAAATTTCCAGTCTATTTGGTCATAGTCATTATCTGAGAGTTGTATGGTTTAAATTTGATTTTTTTTTTCAAAAACATTCAATTATTTGACAACTATCCAGAGGCGGAGCTTGAATTTTGAAATTTAGTATTAACTGATTTAAATAATCACAGCTTTATTTTATTTTAACCAGATGTCACAATTGCCATAAACACAAACAAGATTAGTATCATTGAATTTGTCTTTGATATCTTTGAAAAGAGCTGTGGCTTGTCATAAAGTTACATTTAAAATTTACCAAACATTACAACCATTAATATTCAGTTTCCAAATTTCTCCAGTTTATGTATAATGTTTACAAAATACAAAGTGGAGGGATGGGGACAATTGAATATCACTGTATATGTTTTCCAATATTTAATGTCAAGATACTAGTTTGAACTTGTTTCAAATTTCAGAAAAGAATATATATATAAAATAGATGTATACCTTCATATGAAACTTGAGGGTAGTACTATTTGCAAAAGTCTTTGGGCACAGACTACAACAATATTTTCTATCTCCTGTATGCTGTGTTAAATGATGTTTTAAATTTGAATTATTTGCAAAGGTTTTAGCACACACTTGACATACACATCGTTTTTCACCAGAGTGGAGTTTTTGGTGTATTTTAAGTAGAGAATGATGAGTGAAGTTCTTGTCACAATCTGGACATTGGCAATTTCTTTCTCCGGTGTGTAGTTTCATATGTATTTTTAAATAAGCATTGGTTAAGAAACCTTTATCACAAACTGTACATTTGTATTTCCTTTCTCCTGTGTGAGTAGTTGAATGGTCTTTTAGTGTTTCTTTTCTTGCAAATGATTTAGTGCACACTGGACATTGAAATTTCTTCTCCCCTGTAATTAGAAAAGTTAAATTGTATGTTACAACATAATTTATTCAGTACAATATAGTACCTGTATGAACTGGTAAATGTCGCTGAAGTTTCGAATTTATTTGAAATGCTTTTGTACAAAACGAACATTTGAATTTCGGTTCCGCCGGATCTACAGATTCTTCGTTTTCTTCAACTTTTAAAAAAATGTCTTTATTTCTCACTATTGTGGAATCTGTTTTATCGTTCCCTTCATCTGGTTCTTTTTTTATTTTTGTTTCTTTTGAATATATGTCTTCAAACATCCCCTATTTTTAATAAATAGGAAATAATTGTTTATTTATTAATTTGCTGACATTTACAATATTAAGTTGGGTTATGTTAATAATGTGATGTTAGCTATTTACGTCAAAAATGACCATCGACATTACTCTATGGCCATCGACCATCATATGACCATGGCCAGCCAGGGTTGTCTCTGGCCTCTGCGCATATTATTTCTCTATGACGTAAACATTACCCAAGAATTTAAATAATTGATTTGCTACGAATATAAATAATATATTCAACACATTAACAACAATTTAGTTCCAGCCGAGCAGAGACAACTTTGTTCCTGTGACTATTGTAACCACAGAAATAAATAAATATTTATCTCTGTGATTATAGCACAACCCTTTTCTCGGTCCCGATCACAAAGCACCTGTGCTTTGTGGTCCCGATTCTTGAAATCGGTCAACCACAAATCACCCATTGGTCAACGTCAACTGTCGCTTCGTTTCTGAAAATATATGTTCAATCACAGAGTACACCATACGTGACCGTGTACTCTGTGGTTCTACTTCTGACATGTCAAATTTTTTTGGGTTAAGTATTTCTGGTCAAAATTGGCTCAAAACAAACTTTATTTTAAAATATTTTGCACGTGTTAATATAGTCTATGATGGTAATATTGTAAATGATATTTTTTCAGTGGTAATCATTTTTTTAACGATTGTAGGATGTTCTTAGTCGTCCTGCAGAAGAATTTGAAAATGACCAAGCTGTGGAAACAATGTGGGCTATAAAAGCTTTTGACCATGCAGAAGTATATTTTAATGTAAGAATATAATTTATAGAATTGGAAAAGTATTGTCTACAATCTTATATTTGGATTGGAGTGACAACCGTCAAGTTGAATGCTGAAACTTACCTACTAATTTCTACCGTCTATGTCAATTGTCCCTCGAGACTATTTCTTCCAGATTTTAAAATCGTCTTAGTACTGAGCAGTGTGTGATCTTTTCGTTAATTTTACAATTTAAATTTTTCTGCCTTTTCAAACTTAGTAAAATTGTTTTTAGATCCTTTGCTCAGTCGATCCAAAGTTGCTCAAGTTAACACCAGTAGATGATATAATTTACAAAATATTCCGTGAAGAATTTCCAAAATTGGAATTAGAAGTGATAAAAGAAAATGAATTGAAAAGTACCAAAGAAAAGGCAAAATGGCGACCATATTGCGAACGGTTCAAAACTTTGGTAGAAGACTACAGTTTTGGAACTTTGCTTAGAGCAGATGCCAAAGAAGATTACAAAGAAGAAAACACAATATTAGTTACTAGAATACAGTTTTATGCTATAGAATTAGCTAGGAATAGAGAAGGCGTAAATGATATACTTCGAAAGAAGTTTTGGCCTACACAGGAAAATATAGATTAATAAATACTTATAATCTCACTTCTTTTATAAAGAAAACATTTTACTCTTAATTTTATACTCTCATAATATTTTGTAATTAAATAAATTATACTTAAAGCTCTATTTTGTTTAATTCAAGAAATCCCAATAAACTCAATTGGGTATATACCATTTTCAAAATGGTACGTACATGAGTGAAGGAAAGCTTTAACCATATAGTATCTTCAGGGTCCCGACAGACCAAACTTTCATATATTTCAAAAAACTTAGTCCTATAGAATAATGTGTCAATTTCTTCAAAATATTTTTTATGACAATTTGAACACTACTGACCATGTTTCCTACAACCGCATATTAGTGATCACAACTACAAGAAATATTTCCAAGCAAACTATCTCAAATCAATCAATCTAAATGTATGATGCATTTCAGATCTTAAAATTAAATTATCTAGGCTGTTGGATACTTTTCATATCTTGTATCACTCAACTATGAATTTTTCATGTAATAAATGGATGCAATTAATACTTTACTGCTAATTTTTGCGTTTTTATAATAAAAGATACCTACTCAAAATTTGGTGATTTAAATGAATGAAAAATCATATATTTGTGCAAGTTACCTACGTATTAACAGAAATCCTTCAGAACCCCAAAGTACTTCCATGAAGGAAAAAGTAAATCATAAAAGTTTGTCTTATTTCATTTGCAGAAGTAGCTCCTTTGATTAGGTATAATGTAGATCAAAAGAAAAATCCAAAAGTAGAACAGATAAACTGCATGTGCCATTCAATAATTGTCAATTATAAACCAAAAGATTAAGCATTGAAAAAAATTTGAACATACCTAACTAACCTCTCATTTGGAAAGAAAAGCTGAAAAATATTACCAGGAACATGGCAAAATAGCGACAGGACAGTTTTTATAAAAATGAAAAATGGCATAACTTGTCCTTTTGATATGATAAAAGTAACCACTAGGCAAAAGACTGGATAGTATTCAGAAATCTGTTGAATACTATAAGAAACACTAAAACATATCTTCCTCACACAAAAAAAAACGAAAAATCTAGTTTATACGTTTTATTAATAAAAATTATTTTAACACTTAAGAAGTTTCTACAGCAGATGCAGCCGATTCTTCAGTGTACTTTCCTTTGTCCTTGCCCAAAGCAGCCAAACGCCCTTTACCTCTGCGGTCTAATATCTTCTTCCTATCTTTGTCCATTTTCATTTTTACAATGACAACCTAAATTAAAAATAGTCTTATTAGAAAGCATCATAAAGTAGTAATGATTAGTTTGTCAAGAAATAAGTAATCAGTGCCAATTTCTTCACCAAGGTGCAGCTAAAACAGGACACTAACACTAAATTACAGGAAAAACTCCTGTAATCGCGTCTGTATCAAGTTCTAGGATTGCAGTCTACGAATGGTTTGATTCATCATGTAAAATACTCAATATTAATAAGAAGTATCCAAGTGGTTGCTTTTAATCACTATTTGGAAGCACCACAATTGAGAGAAATATCTGCTTCAATTAATTTTAAATAAAAGATATATGGTTAGTCATGTTGTAAAATCAAATATGTGTAATCCAACAGAAAAGGTTCTAAAATTTCAAGTGATACTAACCTTTGAAGGGTGGATTCCTACATATACACTAGCCCCGTTTGCTTTTTCTCTTTGAATCCTTTCAATATAAATAACAAACTTTTTTCTGTATACTTGTACAACTTTTCCTACTTGTTGTCCTTTGTAGTGACCTCTTACTACCTAAAATGCAGACATCTATAAAAATGTTATATGAAAAATTGTTTTCTGGTTTTTTAAAAATAGAAAACTTACTTGTACTTCGTCGTCCTTACGAATAGGCATGGTGCTTACATTATATTTCTGCCTAAGTTCTTTAGACAAAGGTGCGGACATAAGTGTTCTCCTTATGTGGGAAGGTGCTGTAAAATGCCTTTTCCTATTTTTGCTTCTCGAAGCGGTCACTAATTTGTTAAATTTCATTTTGTAGCGCTGTTTTTAATCCCTGAAAACATGGATGTGTTAAGTCGATGAAGGTTATGTTTACTTAAAGTTTCAAAAAATTATTTTAAAATTAACTCAAAGCAAAAATTTGGATACAATTGAATTGGTTTGAAGTTATTTGAACACATAACTATAAAAAGTTTGTAATAAAATTGTTTAACTAAAGGGATGAACTTAGATTTTTAGCAAAGTATAAACTTACGACAACAGCAGAACAAACTTTTGATATGAAAGAAGGTTAACCAACTGTTTAGTTCAAAAGTAGTAACTTTGACAGCGCTTCTTTTTTTGGTCGTGACTAAATGGCAAACCAGTTATTCTATCCTCTTTTCTCGCCTACTTTGTAAATTCGCAATAGTTACATGAAAACAATTAGATTTTCAATCATTCCACACGAAGTCTACCCGTTAATTTCAATTCAAGACTATGTGGGTATTTATTGTTGACCCATTTATAACGTCTAAAGTATAAAATACATGATACAGTGTATATTACCAAAAATATGCTACTGTATTATGTGTTGCATATTTTAAGACTGTACATACATATTTTATGTATGCGTATTATCATTACGTACCATCACAGTCTAGTCTCCATATTACCATTGTCTAATATGATATTACATATACAATGAACATTATTTCTAAGGGATTATAATAAACAATTATTCTTATTGGTTGGGTGGTTGGGTATATGGATGGACGAAAACAATATATTGAGCAAAGCGCTATCAATATACGTCACAAGGAAGAAGCAGTTCTTAAAATTTCGGATTATCATTCATTTTAAATGAATAAAAGTACATTCTAACCAAAACAAAACATTTATTACAAATTATCCAAATAGTATTTTTTTGGAGAAACCTAATAACAATATAACAATTACGTTAGTTAATTATGAACGTTGATAAGGTTATTACCTGCTTGGTACTTTTAAGTTTGTAATATAAACAAACAGTGGCGTATATAATTGGTATTTGGAAATTCACTTATTATTGACAAAGGTTCATCAAATTATTTATGTAACAGATACTTTTTCAAGAAAAATGTTAAAAAGTATTTGACTGGCCGGCAAATTTTTAAATTGCTTAGGTACTTGAGAAGACAAATTTGATAGTGGAGAGCTCCCTTATATATTCATTCATATATTCTCTGGGTCGTCTTCTAATTTCTTATTCTTCAAAGAAATCTAGTTCTTGTTTCAAATCACAAATATGTAGTACCTAGGCACTTCCAGTTCTGATAGACGTTTTGCGTAATTGGATTTATCTGGCTGTAGGTATTAATCTGTATGCTCGTAAATGTTCATTGTCTTTTAGGTCTCAGTGAATGTCACCCCAAAATACATTCAAATGTTCATTGTGGCTAATCTCAAAATTTCGACTGGTTTGGCCAATATATACAGCAGATTCCATAAAATAAAAGCCCAAAGAGTAAATTCAAAAAAATTTAACAATCCGCCATCTTATTTCGAACACCGATCAGCAGAAAGTGACATAACGCTTTTGTAAACATAATTTGACGTTTTGTATTGTAGAGGTATCATTTGAACTTCAATTGTATTTGCTGGTTTTGTACATTTTCACGTACCTAATACACTACTAAGAATCTCAGTTTTGTTTTACCAAAATTACAACAAAACCTAAATTACCACTTGCAGGACACTCGTTTTAAGTATATATAGTAGACAAAAGTAGCCACTGAAGTCGATTACGGAAGGGGCTTACTTTGAAATAATGTTTTTTACACTCAGTGAATTTAAATCTAAAACTTCTATCAAGTATTAGTTGAAATTTCTTGTAGGTGCGCCTATGGCGTCCTTTATCATAAAACCAGTTTGCTATTAATTTTGAGACCATACATTCTTCAACTCCGAAACAGAATCCCAACACGACGTGTTTGGTAACAATGAATTCGATAACAAGACAGGTAATGGCCTTTTTAAAATTTTGGTTAATTTAAAATAAATAACAGCATAACAGTTAATGCACACCATAAATTTATTTATCATTTGATGCTTTATTTTTTTTATTGAAAATAGATAAGTATATTAGCTTTTAAATAAAATTAAATATATTCAAATCAATGTACCTAAATAGAATTATGGATTTTGTAGGGAAAAAACTGTTATGTAAAATTGTTGATAAACTTGTTTATTTACAAAGTTTATGTTACCTAGTTAGTTAGTTCAATAATGTGAAATTTATTTCGGACGGATAATATGTAATTTAATTAAACGTGCCTAACATTATTAATATTATTATAGATGTAAAGTTTTATGGTTTTATTCCATCTCGAGCATAAGTCAAGTCAGTTTCTTTTAGATTGTGGAAAGAACTATACCTAACCTATTCTGTTTACTCACAATCTGATTTATATTTTATTGCTCTAAATAAAAACTAGGTAGTTTAAACTGTTTAATGGGCTATTGGGTTGAAAATTGAAAACTATTTAAAACTTTCATAATATACTTACATAAGGTATAAATACAGTGTTGTATCCACGTGTCCACATTATATTTCACCAACAAACATATATTCTTATCATGAGCTTTTGATATTTAACGGTTTCTAATTGGAGATTTTTGAATTAAATACTGCTAATTCCAGATGAAATACTTAAAAAATGTCATCATATCCTGTCAAAATAGTATTGAGTTCAATTAGTTTCAAAATGTGTTTTGGGGCGTGCTCTAAAGATCTATTGTGCTTCTTTCCTTCTCAGCCCATAAGGAATAAAGCGTCAGGCCATCAGGGACTATTTTTTTTAATGAATTCTGGGATATTCAGTCTTCTAGGCATGAGATTCCTTTTTGTGACTTGAATACACAAAAGTATATAAATTGAGATTTCTTCTTCCCTTCCACATACCTAATCATAATTCTTTCTTCTCCACTAATTTGTGCTTTTTGAGGTGCCACTCGAGTTACGCACTATATTTTTTCTATGACCACTTGAAAAACTGACAGCTGGTGTTATCGAATGATACTTTTTTAAAATAAGTTTGACACTAATGACAGATGATTCAATTCGGAAAAATGAATTGACAATGCTAAATTGCGTTTGTGTTGACTCCGATATTAGACAATAATGCATTATGAATATAGAGTAAAAATAGATTTATTATAGGTGTAACAGTTTATCGGTGTAGAGCCATCTGTATATCATTAAATGGCGTTCATGCGTGATCTTGTTACTGTATTTGTGTCTTTATTAACTTTCTTTAAAAAGATTATACCTTTATATATAAAATGGCTAGACACCCCTTGTGGGGTTGCGCCGCATAAATGCTTTCTAGATCCGCTTTCTGGGGTGGATCAATCCCCTTCATTTCATTATTTTCTCGCCTATTTTTTTCCATAGTCTCCTATCCCTCGTTTTTTCTTTCCATCTGACGATTCCTATCCTTCTCAAATCCTCCTCCACCTCCTTCAGCCACTTAGATCTGGGTCTTCCTTGCCTTCTCTTACCACCTGGCTCCCACTGTAGCATTGAGCAAGCGACTGCTCGATCACCTTGTCTCCATACATGTCCGAGCCATTTTATTCTTTGTCTCTTTATTCTGTTTACTATATCTTCCCTGTTCATTTCTCTCAGTATTTCATGATTCATACGTTGCCTGTATTCATTGTCATCGGTTTTTATTGGCCCTAGAATTGTTCTCATTATTTTTCGTTCTAATATCCTCAACTCCTCTTCATCTCTTTTTGTCATTGTTATCGTTTCTGCTCCATACATTATCACAGGTCTTATTATTGTGTTGTAAATGTTAAATTTAGTGTATCTTGTCAATAGATTGCTTTTCAGTAGTTTCTTATTGGCATAGTATACCCTATTGGCAGCCATTATTTTTTCGTCTATCTCTGATCTTCGTTCCCCCTTACTGCTGATCGTGACTCCAAGATATTTGAATTTTTCCACTTCCTCAAATTCATATACCCCTATTTTTATCATTTTGTTTTCACACTGCTTACCAATTCTCATTATTTTTGTTTTGTTTCTATTTATTTTTAGTCCCATTTTTCCCCTTCTTTTGTTAATTCTAGTAGCATTTGTTTCATGATATTCCTTCTTTTCGTTACTATCACTATGTCATCTGCATATGCGACTATCTGGCCCCCGCTCGTTCTTAAATTTCCCTTGTTCACATTTCTAAGAACATGCTCCAGAGCCAAATTAAATAGTGTTGTTGATAGACCGTCGCCCTGTCTTACGCCTCTATTAGATACAAAGCCCTCCGTTTCTCCTTTACCTGTAAGTATCTTCACTTTTGACTCCTTCATAGTCATTGCAATTAATCTTCTCAACTTATTTTCTATCCCCTGTTCCTTCAGTCCTCTCATCAGTTCACTTCGTCTTACTGAATCAAATGCTTGTTGGAAATCTATAAATAGCATTTCTATTTCCATTTTGTATTCATGGGTCTTTTCCATTATCTGCTTGATAGTATGGATAGCGTCAATTGTAGACTTTCCTTGTGTGAAACCGTATTGGTATTGACCTATTATGGCTTTTGCTTTTCCAGCTAAGCGACTTAGAATTATTGCTGACATTATTTTGTATGCTACATTTAAAAGAGTTATACCCCTATAGTTTTTGCACTCCTGCTGATCCCCTTTTTTGTGTATTGTGACTATTTGTCCGACTTCCCATTCTTCGGGCATTCTCTCTTCTCTCCATATTTTCTTTATTAGCCGGTATAATCTTTCGTGCAGCTCCTCTCCTCCATACTTAATCAATTCCATGTTTATTTCGTCTTTGCCCGGTGCTTTCCCATTCTTGCTTCTTTTAATAACTTCTATTATTTCATTTTTTGTTGGTTCCTGTGTTACATTTTCTTCTTTTGCCTCTTCACTTTCTTCCTCTATTGTATTATCTGGAACTTCTTCAGTTAGTAGCTCCACTGTATTTGTGTCTTTATTAACTTTCTTTAAAAAGGTTATACCTTTCTGATTTCTAAATAGGCCAGGAGGGGGTGTGTCTGCTTTGATCTTTGACCAATCTGATAGATACATCATGCGTACGAGTCTTTATGATATCTAGTCCTTTGCGTCATCACAATATCTGGTGTAATTTCGTAGCCAACTAAGAATTTTTGAATTATTTGTGAATTTTAAAAATTTTCAATAAATCTGAAAAAAGTATGTCGAAGTTATAATTGTGTGCTACAGTGATATTGAAATTAATAAAAAAAAACAACTACATTATCAACTGATAACGACGACGAATTTGTTTAAAACATCTCGTTTAATAATATCTATCCTTCAAGGTTATCACAAACGGTTCCTATTACACACAATTATACAGGACATCAATTATTGACGGCAATAGAATAGAACGTTCCTCGCGGTTCATTGGTCGCGTTCATCACAACGTAGCGCTACCGAAGCGATCATCAATTTCCTGCTGAACGCGTGTTTTGTTAACTGATCAGATTGAGCGCTGTGGTATCAGTCGCCATTTTTTCAATCAGAATTAAAATACGCTACACGCTACCGATTGATCATACATTAACTGTCATTTATGACATATGTTGGACAAATATTATAAATATCTTTGTTTGGAGATATTTTAGTTTGTATTTTAGTGAAAATGAGTGAACAGCTGGAGGTGACTTATTATTTCATTAATAAATTATATAGTTTGTCAGGAAATTGAACTCTTCATGGTATGTTCCAAAGTGGGGAGCTCAATTTATCTTAATTAAATCCCATTTTTTAATGGTTAGAAGTAATACCTATTTCATAATTTTATTGTCGTTTATATCAAATAAAATTGAGTTGTTGTTGTTGTTGTATTCATTGACATTAGACATATTGTGTCGATGGTTTTATTAGCACGTTCAGCAGAATTGGGAACTGATGGATCACTCTAAAAATCGCTACCTGATCAACTTTGTTGGGATGAACGCGACCATATTCTCTTTTTTGATAAACACATTGCGCGTATTTGAATCTGTCATTATATACAAACACAATCAATTGTTATATTACAATAAAAAATAAAAGCGTGAAGTGAAGTTGAAGTCATAATATCTAAATAATATAGTAGGTAATTATCAAACATCATTTTTTGTGGTAACAAAAATTACGCACGAAAAAACATGGGGATAAGTTCCAAAATGATATATTGGCCAAACCGCATGATGGAACT
>CAJUYG010001059.1:113425-159643 GCA_910591675.1 Galerucella calmariensis
GCCAAACCGCATGATGGAACTTCATCGCATACGCATCTTTGGGATAATGGGCAATGTTGAACTGCTGCAACTGAGTTGAGTAAGGTAGAAATAAGACTGGCATGCATAAGCATAATGGAACCAACACCCCCTTATAGACATAAAACAATCATGAAGGAGGCAAGAATGGAACTACTGAGGCAAAAAAACATGAGCAACAGATGGTATCATAATAAGATGGAGTGGAGTGGAGTTTGGCAGTAGGTGGTCAGACAAAATTGAAGACAAGAAATCACAAATTTTCTTATTATCGGTTTTAATACCTACAATTTAAAACTAATCTTCCTACCCGTCAACTATTCATATTTATCGAACCAAGAAGTAACAAACTACATAATCCCTTTTTTGTGATTAACTACTAAGTTCTTAATATTTGCCCCCCCTTTTTCTTTTCAATGGTCAGATCTTCTCTTTTTTCTGGCTTTACCCACTTCTTCCAATATTACATTGGAGTTGATTCCTTAAAAGGGTTCAAGCCCCCAAAAGGGTATTTCATTTCTTTGCTAGCTCATCTGCTATTTCATTTACTTGTATTTACAGTGTCTCCTGGAATCCACAGTAAGGTGTAAATTGAGTTTGCTTAAGCGTTCCCAAACCATTTATTATTACACAAAAGCTCAGTGCTTTAATGGCTGCTTGACTAACATCTTACATCAATTTCCAAACCTTTTGAAGTGGCGAGGAAAACAAGAACAAAACAATAGTTGAAAAGTATATTTAATTTAAAATAAACTCTCGGAATTCTTTTGCACTTCTCTGCATTCGGTAATTGGCTAAAGCTTTTTTTCATAAATTTAAACGATTTCGTTTCGACTGTAACAGGGGGTTGCCCTATTGGTTACCCGAATAATCAGTGAGCAAAGCACAAGCGGTTCACACCCGCTCTTTGTCTTTCTGATTAGATTGTCTTTGTCTTTGTCTTTGTTCAAACATTCGGCATCCCAAGTAACAATTTATGCTGATTATTGATTGAAAAAGCGCTGAAGCGGTTTATTGTTCAGTCTAAAGCTGAATATCAGTATCAAACTTATGTTGAATAATATTTAATATTTTTTTTAAATTCTGAGTCTTACATTATTTATTCATATCAACTAGCTCATTTATATGCTATTATAATTGAATTAACAAATATTTTCACTTACCTTTTTTTTTCTTCCTTCCTCCGGTTGGGACCCGTGGACTATCATTTAACAATCGATTGATCTTTAGCATCTGCGCCAAACAAACACATGCTAAATGTTTGCGAATAATGGTATTTGTAAATCTATATGGTTCAATAGTGGCTGCACAGCCGCCTATAACCTGTTTAAGATTGAACAAATGTATTTGAAAACTCACGAGGAAGGTGAGATACTGTGATTGAAGTAGAAAATCTATAAGGGCATGATACAGAAATATCTGCGATTATGTTCTTATTAAAAATAACTTATTAATTGAAGAACAAATTTTAATTTAATATTTGAAAAATTTAATAGACGTGATGAAGAGCCCCTATTAAAAAAAGTCCAAATTATGCCAAGTTCCACTGCTACATAAACAAATTTATATCATGTATTAGAAGTACCGAACGTTCAATTAAACTTGATTGAACCTGATGATGAACGGCCACCAGCAGGACCAAGCAACATTATTGGAGCAACTGATATATCTTCATAAATCACCAGAACCTGATGAACTGCCACAAGCAGTACCAAGCAACATTATAAATACAAATGATGTAATGAATGCAAGCTTTATAAATTTGCCAGTCAAGTGACATAATCAAAAACATAACCTAAAAATCGCTGAATGATATACACGACTGCATGCTTACATTCTCATTTCAGCGAATATCAAATGGCTGAAGTGGTATATATTTAAGTATCTATTTTTTGTTCACAGACTACGTATATCTGAACAATATTTTCAAAATGGGCTGAACTAGAACTTCTTCAGTCTGTGTTAATAAAAGCTGAACATTGGCTCTTAACTTTACTGAAGAAGGGTTTATTCAGTGCATACTAAGCTGACTATGAATAGCTAAGCTACAGCAGCTGTTCAGATTTCTGTAAAAGCGCTTTACCAGCTTATGTTCAGCCATTTTCAAATAGCTGAACAATGAAATATTTTATGATTAGAAAAGCGCTTTTTCAGCCTGTATTCAGCTAGTAATAAATAGCTGAACAACACCCGATTAAGTGAGCTGAAGAAATGCTTATTCAACCCTCGGATACGATGTTCAAGCGCAGGTTGCGGTGCACCAGGTGGTGGGAATGTCGTTTTCGACGTGAAATCGTGATTTCGCGTCTCAAAAAACACGCCTCCAATAATTTCCGGCCTGTCTTTGTCGATATTGTCAAGAAAGTTCTCGGGGATGATATCCAGGTCGAGGTTCGGGGGGCACCAGGTGTCCGGAGGGTGTTCGCCGATGTCATATTTGAATTCAGCCGCCCGAAAAAACCCCGGAGTTTTTTTTCGTTCCCCTCGTGATTTCTTGGAGAGTCCCAGGCAGACGAGGTTCATCGGCGTTCCTGAGCCCAAGGTGTCCGGGGGGTCAATTTCAACATCATAATCGTGATCAGCGACCTCGAAAACCCTCCAGGTACCCGATTTGAGCCAGTTCTGACTCTTATTTACAGAGGCCTCCCAAAAGATGCATTTTTGACTGCAGCGATGCAATTCCCGATTTGTAATGGGAGCAAAGTAGGTACATTTTTTACAAATAGTTTTCCGAAGCGAATGCAAAAAACCGCATTACAATCCGTCTTTAGGGAAAAAATTCCGAACTTTGAGCCTTTTTTGTGCTTTATCCGCTCGACTACTAGGAACACACACTATGGTATATTGCAGATGCGAATGTACGCTATCCTGCACTACGTGAAGGAAATAAATATGCATGAAGAGGCAGAGTCGCTGCTGGCTCTTATTAACCCCATAGTGACATCAACACTACTATGGGAATGTCGAGAACAACTCTGTGTCCTCTCAGAACACGTCAGAATAGCTTATTTAATGTTAGTTCGAGGTCACTGGGGTACCGAGGGCAATGAAAAAACTGATAACCTTGCCATAGAGGGTACATTATCTCCATAACAAACTTTTTTTCTGGAGACAATGTGGGATAAGTTAGGCTAGAACCGCCAACTATTGCGACCTTTAACCGAGGATAAATTTTAGTAAGAACTATCACATAATACTTACCTAATATGTGAAAATCATCCGATCCAGAATGAATAATCATCAATTCAGCTGCCTCCCGATTTAAAAAGATCATTAATGCTTGAAGTATTAAGTGGCTGGAGTGCGGAAATACGGATCAGAAGTAATAGCAAAGGCTATGGAATAATAGCAGCAGCCAGGAAAGAGAAGACGTGGAAGACTCAAATCGAAATGGCTGCAGAGGTAGAAAACGAGCAAACAAGGCACCGGAATAAATAGCGGAAAATCAGTGAACAAATACAATGATACGCCGAAGATGAGGATAGCTACACCTCACATGAAATGTTTAACCATATACCGGGTGTCCCAAGTTATCGTATACAGGCAATATCTCGCTTATTTGACAAGATAATTATAATAAATGAAAAAACTACATTGAATGGCATTAAAGTACCTTCCCAATGACTTATAAAAAATCTTTTACATTCGAAAGATCTGTGGTAGTAGCTACCCCTCACTTTTTATTTCCAAATGGCACCCCCTATATATTGTCATTGAAAATTGCGTGTCATTATATTTTGAATACAACGATAGCACATACTTGGTATTTTTTTCAATTAAATAACAAAAGCGTCAATATTTTATGAAGTATCAATTTCAACTAAAATACCCCTGATGCAATTCAAAAAACGAATAAAAAATTACAGCAAGTGCTCAAAATTATCTCCTGCAGAATCCTTGCAAGCTGCAAAACATGTTAAAAGTGTTGTTGTGCAGGCTCCGTCTGAATCATAGCTGGTGTAACGCTACGAGATGCTTCACGAATGCTGTCTTTAAGATCCTCTAAATCATAAAATACTTCAAACCATAGATAACATAATCCTCAACCTAGAATTGTAACTCTTACGTTGTCAGCAGTGACTACTGTTTTAGAAGCCATCTGAAGTTTGGCCGCAGGAACTATAAATTTTAGCGAGAATTTTAAATATCAAATTGAGGGAGAATTTTAGCTTTTTTAAACATAAATAACACAAAATGCAGCTGTTTATTAAAAAATATAAATTGTGACTGATAGTATTTTATTTCGCCAAATCTTTCGCCAACAAAAGTTTGCCAAATTTAATATTCTCTTATGTTCAACTCTGATGCAAGATTACAATTCTAGGTTGAATTATTTTATGATTTAGATGATCTTAAATAACGCATTCGTGAAGCATGTCGTAGCGTTACACCAGCTATGATTAGATTCAGACGGCCTGCACAAGAAAGCTTTTAACACGTTTTATCTACGATCACCTTTGAAATTAGGCATTTACGAACCAAAAAAATGTATGAAATCATACATTATACATACGATAAAAAGTGTGCGTAAATGAACAATGCTTTATCTAATTCCGCTATCAAATATGACACTTTAAGTCACTCCTTGACGTTAGGTAATGTCACATTTTTCATAACCTTCATATATCAGTTATGAAAAGTAGTTATGTAAAGACTTTACGTAACTATTTTTGATTTCAACATAGAGAGATACTACATGAGCTCTAAAGAATAATTTATTAATTAGGTATACTGTCAAAACTGACAATTATTATTTCATTATTTACACTGACAATTACCCCATTATTTCAATTCAATAATATTTTAAGATTTATGAACATTGAAAAGAACATTATTAAGGACACAGTTATTTAAAGTAAGTCAATTTTCTGGGTGGATACTTCATAGCAACAATACTTCTAACACCATTTGAATCCACTTTAGTATTACCATTGTAATGAAGATTTTATTAAATGTTATAAAAGCGCGGAATTAGATAAAACGTTGTACGTGAACGCTTTATGAAGAGAGCGACATTGTTCAACTCGCGTAATTTGCAGAACTCGCTGGCGCTCGTTTTGGCAAATATTACGCTTGTTGAACAATATCGCTCTTTTCATAACTAGTTACGTAAATAACTATTTTATATGTGACTTTCATTATAACACTCAAAAGCGTGCGTAAATGACCAATGCTTTTTAAATGGGGTTTTCATTTTAACACTCTTTTTTAGCTACGTGATTATCTAGTTTCCTTGAATTTAGTCGTTTAGTGTATAAACTTTTGTGCTGACAGTAAATTTGACAGAAGTGTCAGACGTAGTGAAAAATATTTGTTACTTAAAAAAAAGACAAATTACTTACCTAATGTTATAATTAGTAATTTAAATAATTGTCCTCATTTTACTGTAAATATGAATTTAAATAATTAGAATTCGTAGTTTAAATATTTGTTTATAGACAATTCATTTTTATGTTTTTCAACCCCTTCAGAGCAAATTTTTTTTATTTTTTCTTCATGTGCTCGTAGATAAACTTTTGTGTGACACTTGTGCGTGAAGTACTTTTGCGCACTCGTTGCGAAAAAGGCACTCGCTACCCTCGTTCCTTGCATTTTCGCAACTCGTGTGCAAAAGTATAACTTCACGCACTTGTATCATAAATAACTATTGCAGCTTGCATGGATTCTGCAGGAAATAATTTTGAGCAATTGCTGTAATTTTTTGTTCGTTTTTTGAATTGCATCAGAGGTATTTTAGTTGAAAATCATACTTCATGAAATATTGATGCTTTTGTTATTATCAATTGAAAAATATACCAAGTATGTGCTATCGTTGTATTCCAAATAGAACGACACGCAATTTTCAATGACAATATACAGGGGGTGCCATTTGTAAATAAAAAGTTGGGGGTGTCAAATGTAAAACATTATTTGTAAGATTATGTTTTAATTGAGTACAATATTATAATAAAACTCCATGATACTGTCTCTAAATTTTACTTGCTTCGGCCATCCTGATCATTTGGTCTGTCTTCAGACCCTAAATATATACTAATCAAGAAACTAAAAAGATATTTAAATTAACTTGAATCAAAACAACTTATGCATTAGCTAATAATGACAATAATACGCAAGAAAAATAGAATATAACACTCGGTCATCCTGACAATTTCGTCTGTCCTCAGACCCTATATTATAATAACATAAATTAAACATTACATCGTTAGAACAGTTTGAGAACAACAAAAAAATAATCATGACACTGAAGTGTCTGTTCGTTATTTACAGGCAATATATTTGCTGAATAAAAATACAAAGACAACGTTGCCAAAAACAATAGCGGCGTTCACTTATATTTACGTTGCCAAGAAAAAAAACACATTAGCGACGTTCGCTTATAGGCACGTTGCCAAAAAAAGCACAGTAGCGACTTTCGCTTATAGGCACGTTGCCAAAAAAGCACAGTAGCGATTTTCGCTTATAGGCACGTTGCCAAAAAAAACACAGTAGCGACTTTCGCTTATAGGCACATTACCAATAAAAACACAGAAGCGACTTTCGCTTATAGGCACGTTGCCAAAAAAGCACAGTAGCGACTTTCGCTTATAGGCACGTTGCCAAAAAAAAACACTGTAGCGATAAAAATAAGTTAGTTTAATGAACAATAATAAACACTTGCAATCACTCTAACTATTGCATTAAAACAATTTTTATTATTAGTACCTCGTTATGGAATTTAAAATTTTGAGAATTGACTGTACCATTCTATAATCATGTTCTTAACTTACTTTTTTTCCACAGATATCCTTTTTTTTTATCTCAAATCATTCGTTTGTCAATATTTTTATTACTTCCAATAGTCCCTAATAATTCTTATCAAACTTAGCTAAATGACTATTTCCCCATTGCTGAAATACTAGCTCATCCATCTTGATAACTTTGTTACGTTGTCTAGTATAAATTCAATCAATGTTTTTTTTAGCCTGGTAGATGACCGTTTATTGTGGTTAATAAATAAACTTGCGAAAATACCTTGGTGTTTGGTTCCGAAGGAATAAAGGTTGTTCGTAATTTAAGAATAAAGTTCGGCTATTCTGATTCGTTATCGCTGCTTTCTGTTTTCAATAAATTTATTTTATTACCGTTTTAAACGAAATATATCAGTAGTTCCTTGATTTATGAGAATCAGCCGATTACTAGAGAAACTTCAAAATTCGGTGTAAATTTGAATACATTTTTTTTGCTCCAATAGATTCTCTCTTGATATTGCATCCACAGCGATGTATTGTATAATCATCAACAAATAACTCAACCTTCTTGCTAGTATACAAGGTTACATTGCGGAGATTTTCGCTCATATTGTGATTCGCTGGATACAGACTCGAAGTTTCAACTCGGAATTCTTCCCATCTAAGTCTTCCTGACATGCTTACATCCGGTAAGTAATTCCTTCGCTTCCCCAATCACGCTTTTAGCTCTCCTCATTAACATCTCGTAGCTGGACCAAGTGAATATCTCACCAACTTTCCCCATTTCATCGCACCACGCTGTAGTACTTTCGTAATGTTTAATTGCATCAAACACTTGTACATTCACGGCCACAGATGGTTTAACCGCATTGTCTCAAAGGTTTTATCGTTTCAGTTTCGAACTTTTTTCATCTTAAAATTGATTCTTACTTTGAAATTACACAAAAAAAACGTTAAACTTTTTTCACGTCACCGGTACTATCCCACCGCTGCTTTGTAAGATTATGTTTTAATTGGGTACAATATTATAATAAAACTCCATGATACTGTCTCTAAATTTTACTCGCTTCGGTAATATGGTTATCTCTAGACTAAACATTTTTAACCATCCAAATCCCAAGCAGCCCTCTTCGCCCTTCACCTTGGTCGTATAATCGGATCGGATAACTAACATCGTATGTGTTCGAAATTATATTCCATCTCAGTCTCGCAAAATAAAATATAACATTTTTTTATAAGCCATTGGGAAGGTACTTTAATCCCATTCAATGTAGTTTTTTCATTTAATAATTATCATGTCAAATAAGCGAGATATTGCCTGTATATGATAACTTGGGACACCCGGTATTAGTATGTAATTGATTTCGGACAAATTTATAAGTTATACCATACATAATGCAAACAATATGATAAACTTCCGCATCAACTTAAAAAAATAGCAGCCATTTAAATAACGGGAAATATTACCTTGAGAACAAAGTACACACTTCATTGTCTCACCAATACGTAATAAGGGGTTAAAGTAAAATAAATGATGGGTTTAACTTAACAAAAATATGATATTTTCCCAATGTTGATGGTTAGTGGTAGATAAAATCATAATGCGGAATCAATTATTTGTAATGTTCTTATTCTCACATGGTTTTTATGTCGATTTGAAAATTCAACATTTGTGTTGTGACATACATACCTACACCCTCACTGGCGGATCTAGGGAGTTTTTGGGGGGGGGCATGAGTTAATGGAAATTTGTAACCAAAGTAATAAAATCCATAGAAATGAATTATATATAAATATATATTTTCTTTGTTTCTCATAGTCATTCATTTTTCGACCAACTGCTTTACCTATATCGAAAATATTTTCATTTTCTATATTATATAGAAAACGGTTTTCTCGAGATGAAGGTGGCGATTCTACCTCACTTTGAATGCTTTGAGATGGTTTTTTCAATATTTTCATTTTTTATATTTTCCTCTCGAGATGATGATGACGGTCCTGCCTCGCTTTGAATAGTTTGAATTGGTTGTTCAATTTTCTGCTTTTTTTGTACTGGCAAAAAGTAAGAATCACTCTTCCTTCTATTCATCTGAAAAATTAAACAGCTCAGCTCAGTTCTCCAGATCAAATAGAAAGTGTCAATGTTTTTTTTTCACCATGATCAAAAACAAGCATAAAAATATAAGTCTTTTAGTATGAACTTGTTAAATTTGGGAATGTAGAAATTAAATGACTTCCGAGAATGAATTGAAGAATTGGCTGGGACTCTAAATAGTTTTGTTCATCCAAGTGGTAATAATTGTATACACTGTAGGTATCAGTTTTCGAAAATATGCAAAAAATCAAACTCGTTAATAATGTCAGTGTTGCATAGGTACTTACCATTTTTTTTAAGATAAATTCAATTTCAATTATCACTATTTCTGTTTCAATGGAAAAGATCTATAAACTGAACCTTACTCTTACCACCGTCCATAAATTTCAATAAGTCTGGTAACTCCTTTGAAGTTGTTGAAATGTACCGCGTTTTTTGTCATCGGTCATAAATCATGCAGATAACAGCAAAAATGTGTTATACGGGGGTCAATCGGCACCGTGATCAATATGTTTACTCGGAAGTATGTCTACGAGGGACAGGCGTTAAATATTGATCATATTTAATATTTATGAATATTTATTTCTTTGTAAATGAAACCAACTGTTTTCAGAAAACTTCACAATATATTAAAAAAATGGTAAAAAAACGCACATATCACAATATACATTTACATATTTAACATAGTTTAAATATTTACAAATTTTTTAAAATTTTCAATTTTGGATATTCTTTATTTATACATTGAGATTTCACTTGTCTGTTTGCAAATTTTATTGTGTAGTAGATTCGAACTCTTGTATACAATGAAAGTAAATATTCTTTTGGAAAATTGCTACATGGGTGGGTAAATCCTACATTTGAATATTCTTTCAAAAATATGTTTCCTACACCATCTTGTATACAATAATTGTTAAAATTGGAAACAAATATATCCACTAAACGTATTAGGTACTCTGAAAAATCATTTGGAGGGACTGTTAAGTCACCAAATATATTTTTACTATTGTTGTAAGCTTTGAGCTTACAAAATGAAGTTGATTCGTCACTTTCAGATACTGAAGAATATTGAGAACAAACATCACAAGAATGTTGAAAGAGACATCTACGTTAAAAATATCCACCAACATAGAACAGTGCATTTCCTTCCACTGATATTAGATTCCTATAATCTGTTGACTCTATTTTTATAACTGGTGAAATATTTTCGTAATTTTTTTCCTGGAAACGAGTTCTCCAATAAAACCTAAAGCCTCCTTCCACTGCTGGCACCTGTGAAATATAATTCGGACATTATATATAAAATAGTATCAAAGTCAAATTATACGTTACGACTTCCAAACATTTTATCCTATAGGTATAATTAAAATATTTGTATGATACATTACCTTGAAGTATCTTTGGGGCATCGAAAAAATGAAATATTGCCACGAATACTGGTACCACAACACTCAACAGAGCAATAAAATTGGTGAGAAGCCATTATTACAGTACTTAATGCTCAAAAAACTAGGTTCAATTAAAACGTTTATTTCGCGCACTCAGTAGAACTCGTATCGACACTGCGAACTATTCAATTGAAGACACTCTGTTAAGCTAGCTAGCCCACCCGGTGGGCACTCGTGGCAAACCGGCAGGGCAAGGGATGCGCGAGGACAGGAGGGGACGATTTTAGGTTCCGGCGAGAGTAAGCAGACTTATTGAAATTCATGGACGGTGCTCTTACTAATCTTGTTTGAGCAACAAATTTGAAATGACCCTTTCTTTCAAAAACAAGTGGAATATAATCATTTTTCATTTATGTGCGGTTTCCGACAAAAAACAAGTATTTTCTACTTACTCCTTTGTTTTTGATTCTTACCGCTCTCCGCCACCGTTCACGGCTTACCGCTAAGATGCCTTTTACTAAGAGCACACAGTCCCCGAAAATAATTATTTTCCTTCTATCGTTATCTGTTTTGCCGCCCTTTGATTTAGCCGCCTGTGTTTTGCACATTCGCATGGCATAGAAGGATATTTTTTGTTTCATAGTTATATTGGATGATGAACGTCTCGTATGAAATTTAAAAACATGTGGATTTGGGATGTTTGAGTGTTTGAGAATCAATACAACGAATAATTTTGGTTTGTAAAACATATAACGTGTGTTTCATTCTTGTTGAAAACCAATCAAAGGTTTAGTTGCATATCCAGACTGGTTGTTGAACCAATATCAAGGGGGGCCATGGCCCCCATGGCCCCCCCTCAGATCCTCCAGTGCCTACCCTAAAAGAGAAGTTAGCTACATAAGGGTTGACGTAGGACCACAATTCTGTCGTCTTCTTTTTTAAACTAGTGATGAAGTATAGGTTATGCTTATGTTATATTGTTTGTTTGGCAAGTTTATCTGAAGCTACGGGTAATCGGTAAGAGGCGAGGCATATATGTCATAAACGTACAAATGGCGTTCGGTACCTATTTTACCAAGTAAAATTGAAAATACTAAGGTAACTGACAATACCAACGCCACTGGATAAATCAATATTAGTCAATTAACGAAGTGTGAGGGAAGAACACGAACACGAACACGAAGAACACGCGCACGCGCTTGCCAATAAGAAGTCAACTTTCGATAAAAATCACCAATTATATAATTCGGAGGGTGTGGTAATTATGGTTTTCGTACAACGCTGCCAGAGCTTGAAGAAGCCCATAACAAATTTGGAAAAGTGCTCATCCTTTAACATTAATAAATTGGAAAAATATTGTTAATAGGAAAAATCCAAGGAAACAAGCACATTAAAGTATTAACGTTTAATCATATTGTTGATATTGTTAATAATAAAAAGTCCCTTTTCTAATTATTATTTCTACATAGTTAGCACTTTAGCTTTTCCATAGTTAAACGTGGCAATATCGAATGTTTTCGACTGCATTCCTTTCACGGCTTCAGATAAACTTGCCAAAGTATAAGTGTTGTTATAATTTCCCATTCATATTGGTGACTGTATTATTGCTAAAAATAGCTCAGAAACATATTAAAAGCCATACGTATAATGACCTTCAATTTCCTATCGCCGAGAAGTGTCATAGAACTTGATTCACTGATAAATTAATGTTAATTTGTGACATTTAAACCTGTTATAACATACATTTATAGATAGTTCATTGTTTCAGATTGCAAGAAATTTGAATAAACTTGGTCAAAGAAATGTAAGTGTTACGGGGGTCCAACGACAACAAACACAAACCGAAGAAGTCAACAATGATATTACCAGACTCCCTCTGACTCATTTGAATGAAGATGAAATAGTTATGAAGGAAACAGGTAAGTTTTTCGAAATACAATCTGGCAAATTTTTTTTTCTCTTCCAAATCAGTTGCGCAAAGACACAACTATTGGCTACACCACAGAGTACACCATCTAACAAGAGACGAAAGCTTTGTTGGTTCCTTTGAAGTCGGACTTACACGATTTTGAGCGGATATCCTTTGAGGCATTGAAACATAAACTACCTGATTCACTGAGAAAAGTAACAGGAGTATTGATTCAAAGTAAAACCATAACAACACTAAGAAACATAGTAGTTTTGATGAACATCCCTCCCATTCAGGATTATAGAATATTTTTTTCAACCACTAACATGAGAACACCTTATTATTCATCTCATGTGTCTAATGAGCAGTAGCTCACTTTTAACCTAACCTAAAAATAATATACTGTGAACTGAGGGGTATATGAACGAAAGTGACGACTTGACATTGACAGATAAACTAATTAATTCACACATGTGCACACAAATTTGTGATCACGGAAACTACTTTCTTTCGCCGCTTCTTGTTAGATGGTGTACCTACTCTGTGACAAAACATCAACGTCGGGCTTTGCTTCTTGTTAAGCTGGTGTATTCTTCGGCGTTACGAATAGTTGTGGTTACGAACTGTTGCCGTTACGAATTGTGACCTAATTATGTACTATTGTATTTGTATTGGCACCGTAACTTATTTATGCGGTCCAGTTTGTCGTTGAAATTATTTACATCATAAGATATTCCTGCCTGTGGCTCTTTGAATTGTGTTATGTAGATGTAGAGCGGTATTTTATTCCAGTTAGGTTTTTTTTATTATAACTTTTTAAAAACGCCATTGGACGGAGTTTGCTATCAATGGGATTAAAAATATTGGTCCACATTGACTCTAGTAAGAGTACCTATAACATGTCTTTACGGTTTCCCGCCTAATATGCCATTATTCTGGTATGGTATACACACGCCGTCAATAAAGGTAGCTTATATAGAGCCATCCCAATTTTTCATTTTTGATCCGTACAAAAAAATATTTTTTTCTTTCCAGTGGCTCGGCTAGCTCAAGAACAAATAGCTCCTTTTGTAAGGGAAATGGAAAACGAAGGCAAGGTTAAAGATTCTGTTTTAAAAATGTGTTTTGAAAACGGGGTAAGTAGTTGTCTGTTAATGTACCTATATTCAAGATAATGTTTTACTAAATATAGTAACCAATCAAACTATGTACTTAATTTTAAGTCATGTGTCAAATTACATCCAATCACCCCTGTATTACAGCGATTATTTTTTTCACTTGTCAAAATCTGACATTTTGGTGGTTTTAACCAATAGCAATACATTATTCTAGCCAATCATTCGGTATTATACTGATAATTCTGCTTCCTCATCGATAAAACCTTGTTTACATCGAAACGTCAAAATTTTACTTTGAATTTGTCATTATTGACAACTAAAAGTGCTTTGAAGTTTATTGAAAAATGAACACAAACCGGTTTGTTTTCATATTCTTGCCAAATAAACAAGTTTTCGTGAAAAAGGAAAAATTATCGATAAAATTTGAAGCACTCGTGGTATTACCTTTGATAAAATACAAACCACTTGTGCAATTATAAGTGAAAATTGATTAAACGTCAAACTGACAACTGGATTAAAAATGTCGCGAAGATTTGGTACTGCATCTAACGATTCAATTAATTTAACAATTGTACTTTTCACAACTGTAGTTTTAAATAGAAATGAATAATATTTGTTTGATTAAAACTAATAAATTATTATGTCATATTGACAATCAAATTTTTTATATCTACAAAGTAAAAAATTTTCTTATCGAATAATCCTCGGGTCTTGATAAATACTCAAAATTTTGTCATAGAAAATGCTTCAAGCGTGTTGCTCAAAGATAATTATATATAAGATATTATCAAGCAACACGCTTTCAGCATTCTCTATGACAAAATTATCTCGGTATTATCAAAACCCTAGGGGTATTACTACTGAAAATACTTCTATATGCAGAGGATATAGTATTGATAGCAAATACCAAGATTTAAAAGCTAGTGAATTGCTTCCAATACAACCCACAAAACAAACAACCTCAAATGTCAATAATAAAATTGCTGTCGGCATGAAACATCGTTTGTTACGCCAATAGCATGAATTTTGACTTCTGCGCAGGTCGGTTGGCAAACTTCATGTGAATTCTTCTTATGTGAAACGGAGTCTATACAGGACCGGGGCAGTAATGGGTAAAAGGGTTGTCGAAAATCAAAAGTTGATTATTGAAGAAATTAAGGATTGTTGTGTGTTTCAGTTAAAATGTAACAATTGTAATAGTAGTTTGTACAACAACTCATCATTCCTCTAACTGTATTTTAACAACTCCAAATTTATTGTTTCTTCATTATATTTGAAATTTTTAGCTGATGGGCATCGAAATAGATCCAGATTACGGTGGAGCGGGATGCGGCTTTATGACGACAATTATAACCGTCGAGGAGTTATCCAAAGTAGATCCAGCCGTCGCAGCTCTAGTAGATATTCACAATACCCTCGTAAACACTGTATTAATCAAACTAGGTAGTAGGGAGCAGAAAGAAAGATATTTACCACGACTAGCTACAGATACGGTGAGTTTTTATTTGAAAACAATATACATATAAATAACATAAATACTTTATCCAAATATTGTTTATTTACTACATTCCACTACTTTTTGTACCTATTTTGGGATACGGAGATTCCAGACTTGATATTTGCAATGTTGCCAGATTTGCCAATTCTCTTATATCGTTAGTAATTTTGGTTTTTCAAATTCATCACCATGTATATTCAGTCATTTTTGGTATCACCTATTCGATATGAGTAGAACCGTATGATTTTATGTAGTCTGGAAGTCTGGCAAAGCCTAATTGTCTCGATAGAGTTTTAAATACAAACTATTTTCAACTACAATGGAAAGATTACAACATTTTTAACATAATGATTACTTTTCAAGCGTTGAAAATATGCTCCAATTGTGATTGACAGTACCCTTATCAATGGTAGAATGCATCTTCCACATTTCTCCATTATTATCTATAAATTAACATCCCACTTTTTTTTCAATTTTCATCTACAAGTATTTAAATGAAATTGTTGAAATGGATTAGGTATATTTTGTCCTTGTCACTTTACGCACGTGTTAAATACAATATTTTTTCTACTAGCGTGCGGAAAAACGCAAAAGTTAACATTAAGAAACATTTACAATAAAGTCAGATTTCGATTTTTCACTGCTTTGTCAGCACTAATTGTTGCAGCCGTGGCCATGGAAACTTGGCTGGAAGAGGTCATTTTGGAAGGCTTTACTGGCGCTGCTGACTAGTGGAAGGGCTAGCGACAGCGTCACTGACGTTTAATATTTTATTCGATAGGCCCTTTTAGTTGTCAGTATACTCCCCAAAAAATTTCCCGCACTAAGTGAAGTGAGCGAAAAGTGACTCTTCCAACAGCAAAATGAGTGGACTTTTCCGCAGGTCAGGGAAATAGTTATTTGTATGCCAAGGACTGAAAATGCTACTTTGTTGGACGAGTCTGAAAATTGCAAGACGAGCAAAGCGAGGCGAGCAACAGACGAGTCCAACAAAGTAGTATTTCAGCCACGGCGTACACAACATTTTTTAGACGACGCATAAGATCCAAAACATTTTCAATTACACTGAGAAAAGAAAATAAATAATAGAGAATTATAAAAATTCTATTTATTGAACAATATAATGTACTTAATGATATTTGCAATGTCAATATTAATTTATTAATTATTTGCACATTATCTCGTACTATCTTATAAACTAAATAAAATGAGACTTAAAAATAAAAATAAAACAACTACAAAATGAGCCTCTCCAGCTGGTTTGTTGTTTAAATCGTCCCGAAAGTGGTTTGCAGTACGGAACTGTCACTTTCACTACATCGAAAGTGTTTTGCAGTACGTAACTGTCACTTTCACTACATGGAACACTCAAAACGCAACTTTCGGTATGTAAATTAATACAGAAAGAGACACTTTCAGATGGCGTCGTCTAAAAAAGATATGTTATAAATCATTTGCAGAGGAGGTCGAGTTGCGTAAAGATTTTTTTATCTCGAGTGGAAAAAAATGTCCAGATTTGCGGTAATGACATTGCAAGTGTTATAAATACGCAAGTAAAGAAGTTGGTTCAAGAAAACACGGTAAAATTGAAAACCAGTGTGTGGAAGCAGCAGTTTTGTGAATTTTGCGCAGAGAATGATTATAGTAGTAATGATTGTTCGACTGCAATTACACAATTAGCTGAAATTTCAAAAGACTCGTCCTTTGATATGAGAAAAAAAAGAAAAATATTATAAACAAGTGCTATTGAGGTTATGTGGAACTCTACTGCGAACCAGTTTCTAGAATTTTATTCCAATAATTTTAAAATAAAATGTGAGGTGAAAGTTAAAAAAATAATATAATATCCGAAATTATGAGTTGATATACTTCCTAACTCAGTTTCAAGCAAAATACTTAAATTTATATTCCCGATGATTTTAGCTAAATATGAGGCATAAAATTATTTCAAATTAATCTTATTTTAGCCTTTATAGTAATTCATTTATATTGCTTAAATTTGCGCAACATCTTTATTTCTGTTTCGGTATTTTTATAGAATTCATTGTGAACTATTTAAATGAAAGATATAAAAATCAAATCATAAAATGTCATAATGTCAAACGTTGACAAAAAATTTTACACACTACAGTTGTCAGAAGCAAACGTGAGCCCTGGTGGGCGTGTTCATGTAGCTGTAGTTGTATTTTTGTAGTAACAATTCGATATTTTGAATCGATAACCAAATATCGATACCATAAAATGTCAACTGTTAAGAGATATGTAAACCAAGTCAAACTTGATAAAAATGTAACTCTAAATATTGATAAAAACATTTATATTGGACCAAAAATAATACTACCGTTTGCCCTAAATGTCTATATACTCAAATTACATGACTCTGTAGTAATGTCATGAAAAAGAAGGGTTAAGTTTCTATAGAAAGCAATAAAATATGAACTGGTTCCTTCATCTATCTGCTTACACATCAGGATCTTTTGGAATAGAACTGTCGAATGCCGTTTGTTAACTTTTTGTTTAATTCAAATCAATAGTGTAACCTATTTAGTATATTGAGAAATTTAATTTTTTCCAGTGTTCATTTTTCTTAACAGCCGAAAGTTAAGTGTTGCCGATGCAAAAATAAACATTACCCGAACTTACTATTCAAATTATCAGAATTTGTCAAAATTACCAAAAGGACACATTGGTTATCTAAATAAAGTCTTCGGCCCCAGTCAATATGGAAAATCCCCAAAAACAATAGCCATTTTATGTATCCCTTCTACAAAATATTCGAAAAACTATTGGATCCAAATTTAAAAAAAATTTAAAAAAAATCGGATAATCATCCTCGCATTTACAACACTGATACAGAATGAATAAAATGATGTATGTTAATGAAATCACTCGGTCATATTATTTCGATTACATTTAACAATTACTAATGGACAATCGTTAATATTGGCTCTTGATTGGCTGCTTGCGATGACCTTATTTTAGTTCGCATATTTTCCGGGGCTCATGTTTGGTTCTGACAACTGTATCTAGTCTCCATGCTACCCACAACGAAAAATTTACCAGGATAAATTAACTCCAATGTTAAAATGTCATATACCTGGAAATGGTATTGTCACTTTGACATCGATAAAAACTCCTCTTCCTCAATATCTAGCAAGCGGACGTCACTTTTACACAATGACAATGAGTCGCAAGTTTGGTTACTTATAATTTCAATATTCTGTCGTTAATTTATCTTGCCAAAAAACACTCGAGCTTTTCTTTTATCAGATAAATTTCTCTTTAACTCAAAGTTTTGCCAATCACTAAATTTGCTCGAAAAACTGACATTAGATAAAATCGCTCCACCTTCGGTGTCGCGATTTTATCATGTCAGTTTTTCTCGTAAAATTAGTGATTGGCAAAACTGTTTCGTAAATTTATCCGATAAAAAAAAAGCTCTTGTGTTTTTACTGTTGATAAATCAATGTCGTCTGCCGTCCTAATAACATCAGCAAAATAAAGAAATTTGATTGGTCTATATAGAAGATGTGAAATTTTCAGGTATGCCTATAATATAATATACCAAGAACATTGATAATTTGCAATAATTTTGTCATAGATTTCGAAAGCGTGTTGCTTGGTAACAAACCGACGCCGAAGGCCGAGGGTTGATACCTCAAAGCAACATGCTTGAGCAATATTGCAATATATTATTAAAATTTATCAATGTTCGAGGTATATTCGGTAAGATAATTTTTTATGCAAATAAATTTCAGAGTACTTATTTAGCCTCTATTTTGGGCGATAAAATTATTATTTTTGTTTCCAAATCCTGAAACCGACATTTTTATAATTATTGTCAAATTGACAAGTTTACTTTTACACGTTTACGTTTACACGGTAAGAGCTTTAATTCCTTTTAAGCAATAATCAAATTTTTTGAATCAATAAATAAATACACATATTAATAGAAGAATTTATTTTACTCTGGATGAAAAACTTCATTTAACAAAAATATACAGTAGTATTAATTATAAAAATCTTATCATTAAGTTGATTGGCACAAATTACATATTAAGTATTCTATTAACTGTAATTAATGATACAATGTATGCTGACAATGAACATGGTACGAGGTACATAACGTAACAACGTAACGTAACGGTCAGATCATTTGCGTCGCGACCGCTCTCGCTCGGTCAGATTTTTTCCTCGCTCCAACCTAACATAAAGAACCAAAGTTCTAAAAAAAATCAGAGCTAAAATAATTTATTTGAAGGTGCAATTAACAAAGTATTACAACCAAATCGTGACATTTCGAAATATTAAATATTATTTGAAACGTGAAAATAGCCCATGGTCTGTTATCAGTGTAGTGATGACATTGTTTGGTAAAATTGTTCATATGATAAAAAATGAGGAAATTTGATTGGTTCTTGGAACATTTTCAGTGTAATTTTGATACTATTGGGAAATTTGAATTTTTTTCTCATTAGAATTGGCTGACAGGATCGTTTAAAAAATACTTAATCAGAGTAATGTCGACTTTTTTTATTGGGTGAAATTATTATTTCTGTACATTATATTATTATATTTTATTTAATTTCTTAGATCTAATGGCAAAATATAAACTATCATTACAAACAAGTTTTACAGCGATGTTGTAAATTAATCAACATATTTGTAAATAGTGGAAGATCTGATTTGCTAAAAATATGCTATTATTATTATTTATCTGTGTAAATTTATTCTATAAAACAATTCGTTACATAAAAAATACAATGTATCCAAACAACCAACAGTGATAATGTTTCTATAGATTGCGTCAACGACTATTAGTTATAAGTACCTAATAATTATACAGACTGTTTCAAAAGTTCGCCAATTACACACTAGTGACAACTTTTTTTAAAATAAAATTATACTATTATCTATTCTTTACTGAGATTGATGTATTTGTGCGATATCAAAGATTTCCCCAGTCCAGAATTATGCTCTCAGAGCTTCTGGTCTATAAGTGTTATTGTCGAAATGTAAACTAAAATGGTTGGTTTTATCTTGTAGATATACCAACCCCGTTTAACTCTGCAGTGTCATTCAATATCCTTCGTGGTGTATAGCCTGGGAAGTAGTTGTTGCTCCTTAGTAAACGGTCTTTGTTCTTTGACTCTGTTAAATAGTATTATACTATTACCTTTGTCACATAACATTTTGTTTCTCTATATCTTTATTATCCAAAACCGGTTTGGGACTATCCATAACGCATTCAGACCTACTGCAAAATATTGCAATAAAAATGGCAAATGCAACAAGAGTAATTGTCCCATGCCCTCCGCCCACACAAAGTGCATACAAAGGACTTATTTTCTACGAAGTTTCAACGCCATATACGAGTTAGTATAAAGCATGAAACCCCCTATGTATGTATGTATTTTGGGGTGACATTCACTGAGACCTAAAAGATCTATTGTGCCCCCTTACTTCTACTTAGTTTCTGAGGAGAGTCTCAAAAACTAGTAGTTCCTTTATTCCCATTTTCCGGTGGAATTTTAGGATGTCTGCAGGCTTCAACTTAGGTAAATGGTTCCTCTTCTATCCAGTAATGTTCCAGGTGCTGTGCTCTAGGATTCTGAAGTGCTGTGCAGTTGGAAAGTATGTGGATGGAGGTTTCTTCTTCCATGCCACAAAATCTGCATTCTTCTTCCTCCACTATTTTGAGCTTTTTCAGGTGCCCATTCAGGCGACAATGTCCCGTTAGAATCCCTGTTAAAACTCTTACCGCAGTTTTACTTTGACTTATGCATTCATTTGATCTCAACAGGTTGTAGTCACCCAGAAGAGTCTTCGATTGTATAAGCCCTACTAGATATTTCCAATGGTCAGATCTTTTATTCTCGGCTTTACCTATTTCTTCCAATATTACATTGGGGCTGATTCCGCAAAAGGGTTCAGGCCCCCAGAAAGGTATTCCAGTCCCCCTCTTTGCTAGTTCATCTGCTATTTCATTTCCTTCTATTCCAGTGTGTCCTGGAATCCAATGTAAGGTGACCATATTGTTCTCGCCTAGTTTATTGAGTTTGTCTAGGCATTTCCACACCATTTTGGAACTGATTACACAAGAACTCAGTGCTTTAATGGCTGCCTGACTATCCGACATTATGATAATCCTTTGTCTTCTGTATCCTTTATCAATATTGAACTGGGCGCACTTTCTTATGGCGTGGATTTCCGCTTGAAAGATACTTGTGGTTTTTCCCAAGGTTCCAGTGTGTTTGGTTCCTGGCTCGAACACTCTTATCCCAGCTCCTTCTATTGCTTTTGAGCCGTCTATGTACCATTGAATGGCATTCTTTCCAAGTCTGGTAAAGATATTTGGATCCCATTCCTTCTTGTTGTTTAATTCCCTAACTAATTTCTTTGAAAAGTTATACTTTTTCATCATACCGCATCTGGTTTCCCTTCAGATGCGAATAAATCTTTCACCTTTTATGGAACCCCGTAAGTATCTCCTCAACGGTGTAATATTTTTAAATGAAATTACCCATGCCCTCCTAAGAAGATGCAAAGAATTCAAAAATGCTATCAAATTTAATTTACCACTTCACTTGGATACACCATAACAGAAAAAACAACAGTAACAAATAACACAGAAAATAATATCAGGTATTAGGTAATGTGTTTCAATAGTGACACAGTCCATTTTCTACCAGTATTTTTCATAAGAAATTCACAATTTCCATGCTGTATTGCTTAGTCTATAATAATCCGAATCAGGCGTATATTCGTGAAATAGCCTATACTTTGTTCGAAAATAATTTTGTGCTTGCTATATTAACAATTATCACAGATATATTATAATTATTTTGTGTTAAAAGTTCATTTTAAATTGAAATCAATCAATGACAATTGCATAGTATTGACGTCAAAAATAACTACTTGATTATATATTTTGAAATTTCAATAAAGAATGTTTGTGCAAAATTAGATAAATATAGGTTGTTGCTCTGATCATTCATTTTTCACAAACAAATTTAAACACTGTAATGCATTTTGAGGTAATCACAACATAATCAAGGATTTTGTTTGAACTTTGAACTTTCAGTTTCACAATAATCCAATCAAAACATTCAACTAGTACAAAATAAATCTGAATGACTGGCTGTTTTTTTTTCGGTTACTTTTAAAAACCATACCTCCATCTTCAATAAAGTCATCCTCTCCCCCTTCATGTACAATTATAAATCATGAGCCCTCGCCAATCTGTAAATATTTGGATATAGTTTTTGGTCACACTTACATAAACAGGGGGGTTTGAACCCCCTGGCTACGCCCAAGGCCGGAGTTAGGAGGGAGCAAGCGGGCAAGAAAGGTATTTCAGTCCCCCTCTTTGCTAGTTCAACTGCTATTTCATTTCCTTCCATTCCAGTGTGTCCTGGAATCCATAGTAAGGTGACTGACTATATTGTTCTCGCCTAGTTCATTGAGTTTGTCTAGGCATTCCTACACCATTTTGGAACTGATTACACAAGAGCTCAGTGCTTTAATGGTTGCTTGACTATCCGACATTATGATAATCCTTTGTCTTCTGTATCCTTTATCAATATTGAACTGGGCGCACTTTCTTATGACGAGGATTTCCGCTTGAAAGATACTTGGGGTTTTTCCCAAGCTTTCAAAGTGTTTGGCTCCTGGCCCGAACACTGCATAACGTACCTAACTGTTAACTTTTATAAATAATTTTCAAATTGTCATTCTTTAATAAATATTTGACAAAAATAGTAAGTAACTATTAAAGAATTATAATCACTATCAAAAATAACAATACAAAATAATACTGTAAGAAACACTAAGTAAACAAAAAACATCCATTCAATCTCCCCAGCTTCAAAACATCTCTCAATTCTCTTTATAAATTCTTTTCAAATTTTTCGCAGCATTTCTGGGGTAATTTCGTTAACGGCATCAATGATAGCTCGTTTCAAGTATTCCATATTATGGTTTAAATTATTTGCGCAAACTTTTTGTTTCAAGTAGCCCCATAAAAAAATTTAAAATAGTTAAAAATATTGGTCCATGTCTCATCCATCGCCAAGTAAAATATTTATCCAGCCATCCTCTAATTAGCAAGGTCGAATTTGACGAACATCCATCATGTTGAAAGTACATTTTACCCCTTTGCTCCAAAGAAATAGTTTCTAATTCAGGTATTAAGTTGTCCAGCAAATACGAATATACATCCTGATTTAACGTATCTTCCAGTAAATACGGTCCGATTATTCGATCCGGTAAAACCGCACACCAAACACATTAACTTTTTTAGCAAATTGACTATTACAGTTAATCCTGTAGCTCGGGTTTTCTCTAGCCCAATATCGACAATTTTGCGAAGAAACGACTCCGTTTGTTGTTAACGTTGCTTCATCAGTAAACAAAATATTATTGTGAAAGAATCGGTCATGCAAAGTTTTTCATCAATCATCGCAAAAAAGTCTAACCTTGTGTCATAATCATAATCTTGTAAGGTATGAATAAGGTATGAGCACATACTGCCCAGCCTTGGGCAGGGTAAGGTATAATATATTCGGTTTTAGTACCTTAGAGCCGAACGACTTCGAAAAAGTATCACCAAATACAACCATGTACTTCGTCAGAAGCACAGGATTGTGGGGTGGCGAGAAGGCCCCACTCACTTAGAACCTAACCCTAACCCAACCTAATGTATGAATACATTTCGGTTTGAATGAATGAATTTTGTTTTGCTTAAATATTTTCTGTAAGTGACTCTTGGAAAAACCAACCTCCACTGCTCTTATCCGCAGACTCAACTTGGGATTATCCCTTAATGAATGCATAGCTAGTGCACTAGCTGCATCATCAACCTCAACGTAAGTACACCTTTTCAATTTCTTTTTGTCTTGAACAGATCCTGTCTCATCAAACTTCCTTATTCATTTTTTCAATCCACACATCTTGATATTTTTCGTGAAATTTTGCAATTGCATACTTACTAAACTACCCCAATACCATACCATTTGGATAATAAGATATACTCTTTGTTGAATACTGTATTGTTATTTCTGATAGTGATTATAATTCTTGAATAATTAACATTGTTGTCAAATATTTATTAGAATCACAATTTGAAAATTATTTAAAAAAGTTGACATCGTAAATGTCACTCACTAGATTAATACATTATTTTCGAACTTTTATGTGGTTTCAGAACAAGCAAAACTTTTTATCAAGAATAACATTTTCCACTAAAACTAACATTTAAACAACTTTCACCTGTAGACCCCATTCATGGACACTATGTATGATCTGTCTTCCATACGTAGCCAGCGAAGGCAACTGCCCACCCCCTGGAAGCAAAAATAAATTAAATAATTTTTAAATTTTGATAAACAACAAAAAATTTCATTGCTCCAGCCACAGACTAAATCTTGTGGTCAATGATACAAGCTACCAGAAATAAGAAACACAATTGCAACGGCTAAAGACACAATAAATTTCTTTCGTGAATCGCCAGTCCGTAGGAAATCGGTTCCAAATCTTTCAAGGCTCTGTGAGACCAGATAGTCGGAAAAATATAAGAGCATACAAAAATTTTCAAAAAGCTTCACTGACATTGTTAAAGCACTAGAACATCTATCTGTCGAAGGAAACTATGCAACAATAAAATCTGCCTACCAATTGCACAGTGCAGTTACTAAACTAATCTTAAGCTTAAACATATATTCTGCAATTTTGGAACCCGTTGTTAACGTTTTACAAGGTAAAAGTATGGATGTGGTTATGGTGGAGAAACATATTGATGATATTCTAGATGTAATCAAACAAGATGTCGAAAATGTTTCTCATGATTTACTTGAAAAATCACTTGATATCGCAGAAAAAGTAGGGGATGAGTTTTCAGTACCACGAGTAACTCAAAAGCAAGTAAACAGAAGTAATTCACCACGTGTCTGCAGTTGAATACTGGAAGCGGTCAAATAATCATCCCCTATCTTTAACTTCGTCTTTTGATGTTAGATTTTCCAACGAAAATACACCTGCTTTTGCTTTAACTTATTTTCATCCTTCAAGCATGCTCAAAATGGCTTTAAAAGATTCCAAAAATAATGCAGAATCTTTCATGGAATTTTATAAGTTGAGTGTTGTCTCTGCAGAATTAGATTTGTCGTACAATATAAGGAAGAAAAATAATTTA
This sequence comes from Galerucella calmariensis, assembly GCA_910591675.1. Lineage (NCBI taxonomy): Eukaryota > Metazoa > Arthropoda > Insecta > Coleoptera > Chrysomelidae > Galerucella > Galerucella calmariensis. The sequence continues at coordinate 138,372 of CAJUYG010001059.1, forward strand.
GCAGAAGACAAATTGAAGGACATTGAAATGGCTGCACTTTTGGAGGAAGTTAATGTTTTTTCCCTGCAACAAGGCAAGCACTGCTAATATTAAGTGATCTCCCATCAACTACTGCTACCGTGGAAAGATCGTTCAGTACCCTACGAAGAATAAAAACCTGCCTCGGGAGTGCAATGGGTGACAGACTCACTGGGTTGTGTTTGAAGGAAAATCAAGACTGCATAGTGAAGAAAATTTGGATAAATTTAGTTAAAGCCAAGAAAAATGTTATTAGTTTATTTATTTAATCCAGAAAATAGAATACAAATATGCAAATTTAACAATTATAAAATTTGCATACCGCTGCAGAGACATAAGTCTGTCCGCAGTCTGGCTTAAAACTACCTTAGAACTAACTTAGAACTAAATTACGTCATTAAAGCTTACATACTAAAAAAAACTAAATCAAAAATAGTTTTTGCAAATTACAATAGAAAATAGTCTCAATGCTTACAATATAATCTTTGATTCTGACTCATTTTCGTTTCTATAATATAAACTCAAAATTTTTTGTAGCTTCTTTTAAGGCTTTTTTAACATTTTTGTTATTTACAATTGGAATTATTTTCTTGTTATTTGGTAATTTATTAAAATAATAATGAGCACAATAAATGTGAGACCTTCTACCAATTTCTTTTTTAACTTTTGGTAGAACTAAATTTCTATACCTAGTCCTCTCAGCATTATTAGTGTAACCTTCACATAGAGTAGGATAATGATAAAATAGGCATTCAAGAATATATTTGTTTCTTAACTGTAATGGTAGGTTAGTGGCATTATCCTCTTTTAGGATTTTGATTACTTTATTGTGTATAGACAATAAATTTTTCAAATGACTTTTAGCAGCTGATCCCCATGCTATTATGCCATACGTAGCTGCACTGTAGTATATTCCATACATAATATTGATTGATAATTTGTTAGATAAAATGGGCTTTAGTTTTGAAAGAACAAATACAGTATACTTAAGCTTTTTGGTTCTAGTAATTATTTCCTTCTCCCATCTCAGATGCTGGTCAATTATTACACCTAAGTACTTAACATTGTCAACCACAGAAATACTCTCAGTTCCAATTTTTATTGTAAAGTGAAGGGGAACGCTGTCAAGATAGTTACCGAAAGTTATACAGTGAGTTTTTTTAACGTTGAGGGAGAGAATATTAGAATCAAGCCAAAATTTAACTGAGCATATTAATTTTTGCAATTTCCATTGAACTAGATTTCACGTTTTGTCGTAACATAGCAGGACCGTATCATCTGCATAAGAAATAATATGTTCGTTATTGTCATCAGTCAGCAGAAAAATGTCATTAATGTAGATTAAAAAGAGTAGCGGTCCGAGTATAGTACCTTGAGGTACACCAATATCAATAGGGCTGAAAACGCTTGTTATTCCATTATTTTTAGTACGCTGCATGCGACCAGACAAGTAATTTTTCAAAATATTATACATCTGTCCTCTTATGCCAGAAAGGTATCATTTTTGTAGGAGTATTTCGTGGTTGACAGTGTCAAAAGCTTTTGCCAGATCCAAGAAAACTGCTGCAGTTGGAATACTATTGTCTAATTTATTATATAAAGTATTTGTAAAATAGGCTAGAGCATGATTAGTACCAATTCCTTTTCTGAAGCCAAACTGATTTGGATGTAATAACTTGTATTTGTTGAGAAAGTTAATAATTCTAGCATGCAGCAGCTTTTCGAAGATTTCTGCAAAATTAGATATCAGAGAGATGGGTTTGTAATTACTTGCAAGACTAATATCACCACCTTTATGAATAGGAACTATTTCAGCTAATTTAAAATGATTTGGACAAAAGGCATTGTTAAAACAAGTATTCATTATATATAAAAGACAGTGCATAAATGAGTTGTTGTTACTTAATGTTTTAATAATGGATGAATGAATGCCATCAATACCACCTTTTTTATTTTTTAGCGTATTGATTTTTTCTTTTAATTCTATGAAAGTAACTGGCAATAAAAAAATAGAGTTTACAATTCCAGTATTAACTACAGCATCACCTCTCTGATTTTGATTGCAAGATGTAGCTAGCTTTTTTCCAACATTACAAAAATAAGTATTTAAATAATTGACAATATAAAAATTTTCATATAATATTACATTACTTTCTTCACAAAAAATTTTATTAACCGTAGTGCCCTTTTTTTTCATTTTGACCTTTTATTTTGTTATTGACAAACGCCCAGATTTTTTTTGATTGTTTTTAAAGTTTTTTAATGTTTTTTTTTCATATTTAGCTTTGCTCTCTGCAATTTTCACAGAAATTTTTTTAAAGAAATTGTACGCATTTTTAATATTAATTAATTAGTTTAATTTAAGTATAATTAAAATCTCAAAGTTTTATTTTCATTTGCCTTTTCTTTTTATCCAAAAATTTTACATTTTGGACGACCATGGACCATGATGGTTTGCCCCCTCTGTTATAAATCCTGGGTACGCCCTTGCTGTCTTCTTTAATTAGGTACTGCAAACGATACAAATTTTAAACTTGTATCAACATTTGGAAAGGATATTTGAGAAAAGTTATTAAGTTTTGATGTCAATTAATATAAATTTATAGCGCGCACAAGCTTTTTGTTTGTTACGGTTTGTATGTAAAGATTCATTTTGTTGGCTTGTGTAATTTTACGCTTCTGAATTATCACAATATAAGTGATTATTTTATTACACAAAGTTAATATAAAATTCAGATGAATTGCTTGGATTTTACGTCATGGAGACGTTCCAAAAATAAATTGGGGCTTGATATATATTTTGAAATTTCAACAATCTATGTTTTTATGAAATTTGATAAATGTTGTTGTTCTAATCATCAATTTTTCACAAACACAAAAACAGTATACTGAGCTTTGAGTCAAACACAATAGAGATTAAGTTATTATTTAAAAAAAAAATGTGAACTTTAACCATGACTATTATAATAATCGAATCGAAACCTATGTCAATGATTTTGTTATCTAAAAGTTAAAGGTTAATAGATGACTTAAAACTTCAAAATGTCATTACTATACAGGGTGGTCCTTGGGTAATTGTACATAGAAATACAGTAGGTACAATCTTCACTTTAAAATATTGCCATTTAAATCAACTAGCCTTAATAAAATGTTGATCTTAAGAGAGATGCAGGGTGTTAAACATGAAATTTTAATTTTGGTTTTTTACAATAACTTTAACGCTTTTTGACGTATATGCACAAAAATTTTATGTTGGGGGTTTTTGGATATGAGAAATCATAATTTTGTATCTATTTCGATGTATTTTATAGAGGGTGCCATATAGGCCACGTATGCGGCATAAAATGTACGCAAAACTTTTTTGCCTTTTACATTAGCGCTACTTTTGTGATTTCAATGGGGTAATAAGGTAATAAAAAACGTGCCATTGGAAGTACGTTATAACGTGTTAATCCTCTTGTCATGGAAACTAAAAAAAATATAAAATCCAAGTTTATTGCCCTATCCTGGATATAGCCACACAATATTCCACGTAAGGCCAGCCATACACGTTAGGGTTTGCAGGATGGTTACAACCTGAGGAAACATCTAAACAAAATTGGAAAAGTAAACCTATATGCAGAAAATGTGAACTCTATGATGAAACACTCTGTTGAGCTCAAACCAAACGAATAATGAATGGCCATCTTAAGATCTACGATATCAAAAATATTTCAACAAATCCACAATATAACTACTTTGCATGGTCAAGATTGTGATACAATGACTATTAACTTTCTAGTTTATTAACTCATTTATTTTAAATTTAATTTAAACGACCTTGAATTTATGACTTTTCAAAACTGTTACTATCTAAAAGATAAAGTCGTATCATCTGGCAATGTAGATGAGATATACAGTGGTGTACCTAGTTAGGCAGAGATACAGGGCGACATTCAAGAGCGCATTTATTGAATATTGTCAGTATTAAGGCATTAAGGTCATTTTAGATTAGACAATTTTCGTGCAATATTTAGTCCAAGTTTTGGAACAATATTTGGAATAGATTTCTTGTGTGAAATATTGGAACCTTTTCAAAAATTTCGTTAGTTATGGAACCGTAAAATTTGAAATATTTATTAATTTGCACGACTGCTCATGTCACTAAGCGAATACTAACTTTAAAACAGAGGAGAAATGTTTTACTAGTACAAGCAAGCATGTTTTGAGATTTCCTCAACTAACATTTCAATTTCTCGTTTATTCCAAGACATATTTTTCAGCCACTTTAATACATAACCACAAATTATCAAGATTAATGACATTTCCATAGAACATTTTCATCATAAAACAGAAACACAAACAATAAATCAAATTGTTAAGAAAATAGAACCTGCTCTATTTTTTTACAATTTGACAGCTGTAGATAATTTTTAATTTTAGACTTAACAATTTGAATTGTTCCAAAACTTGAACTGAATATTGCACAAGAAATTGTCTAATCTAAAATGACTTTTAGACTCAAATTGGAGCGACTAGATTTATGGCCAAATTTTGGATCTTCGTTTTAAAATGGCTACCTTTCTTAAAAATACTCATGTAAGAAAATACACCCCATATTTTCTAAACCTTGTTCCTTTCGATTTTAATTCACCCATACATAAAACACAAATTAAAGAAGATTACATCTTACACACTCATAAAAAATATATTCAAACAAACAAATATGAACAAATATAATACAATAAAAAAACTTATAGGTACTCTAGTTATTCAGTATAAGTCATTCTTCTTAAAAGGCACCCAAAACGCCGGTTGAAAATCTGGTCGAGTATTCATTTCCCACGTGAGTAGGTGATTGAAAATATGTGCGTTTTCTGGGTTATAATTTAAGCACAAAATAACCCAATCAAGTAGAAGCGACACATTCGTTCTTATTGATAACAGTCCCCATTATTTGGTGCCCCCGTCACTTTCCACACATATCAATATCGCATAAGCGAATTTGAATATTGTGAATTAAATTTGCCATTTTGGGGAGAATCTCTGTGAAACGGAGTCTACCAGCAGTCAAAGGCTTACAGACGTCGGCATATGTGAAGAGACACGTAGCCCTATCAGGCTCAACAGTCTTTTCACTAGGTCTTTCTTGGAGAAATCCTTCGTTGGATAATATTAGTCCTCCCATGAGACAATGCTTCACATTCGAAGTAAATGTGAGAGGCTGTTTCCTTCTCTTCCATGCACAACCGACAGATAGGTTCCTCCCTATACCGGGTGTCCCAAGTTATCGTATACAGGCAATATCTGGTTTATTTGACAAGATAATCAATAAATAAAAAAACTGCATTGAATGGCATTAAAGTACCTTCCTAAAGATTTATAAAAAAATGTTTTACATTTGGCAGCCCTGTGGTAGCTACCCCAAACTGTTTATTTTCAAATGTATATTGTCATTGAAAATTGCGTGTCGTTCTATTTGGAATACAAAAACACAAAACTAATTTAATTTGACGTTTGTCAATTTTGAAAATGTCTCATGGATTGCAATAATACTTTTCACCTTTGCGCTTGAAGAAAATATGGTGATTTACTCAGAGGCTTGTGCTTCACTCAGATTACATTGCCTCGGCAAGCTTAACGCTTAACACATAAAATGCAATAATAATTGCAGAAGCTTTATGCGCGTGTTCGTCGCTCTTGTCGACTTTCTTTTTTAATAAGCATATGCCGATCAAAGGAAAAAGTTGGCAAAAACGACGAATACGTGTTTTAGCTTTTGTATTAAAAACCAGGAGGAGTGATTTGAATTTAAGTTGGCAATTCTGTAGACCTCTGATTGGTCAGATTCAGCCCAGTTTCACACAACACTTTTTAATATGGACATCAGCTGATAGTTTTCATTTTTGATAGTTCTGACAGATAAATAAAAACCAAAAATATTCTGAAGCAGTGGGTACATTATTACTTTACATTTTTTTTAAAGTAGTAAAGTCGGTTTAGCGAGTATTAACGGAATACTGAAGTAGAGGAACATTATATAGTGCAGAAAATATTGGTGGAATACCAGGACTTTTCAAAAAATTGTGATGAGTGAATAAAAAATGTCGTTAGAAGAACAAAAATGTTATCTGTGCTGGACAAAATTTTGCAAGCTTCAAAGAAACGTTCAGACTTTCTTGAAACAAATTAAATTTATCTGTGTCACCTTTTGACGTGTCAAATGTAGGTACTATTTATTTGTTATATACATATTTGGGAAGAAATCGTCAAAGTTCATCGGAAGAACATGCCATGGAAGATATAAAACAATATAGAAAAGAATGGGTTTGGTAGAAAATACATTATTGGTTTTTGAAGTTAAAAAGAAGGAAGAAGGTATCTCAGAAGTATTTGAAAAGTGGTTTATTACACTTAATCCGGCAACATAAAGATAACTGTTGGTAATGTTTAAATTAATACTGCATATTGCTCTACAATGCTATTAAATTTGTAGTATTGTTATTGCAAGAACATATTATCAATTGTCATATTCTTTTCAATTTAATTGTAATAAATATAATTAAAGTAGCTTGACTATCTGTAATTCTCCACCATCAACAATGACCATAATTTGTTTGTTGTCGATGTGAATCTGAATCTCCTTATGTTTGAATAAGAAACGAAACAGGAAAAAGTCTTACATTTTGTTTAATGCGTCGGTACAACTGAAAAATATACTGCAGATCAGAGGAGAAATCGACTTATGACTAATGTCTTTGCTATCAAGGCATATTATTTAATATATTTGGAACACGACTGTTGACTACGTTTTCGGAACACACCCTTTAGTAACTAATCTGGTAACTTTTAGTGGTGTGAGTAAGGCTTTTCAAATTACTCCTCCTTTAAATGAACTTTAGCGACTTCTAAGTACTTGTCAACATCCCATTCATTTAAAACACTCGATAGTATTAATTATTTAATGAAACTAATTTTATCACAATTTGACATTTCGATTTTCGACGAAGAAATCACTTTTACTAAAAGATTAGCAACAAACGCTTACTGAATTATTTTTGTTATTTATAAATGTTAATTCAAGGTTACTAGGACATATAAAATTTATTTGTTAACAATTTTCAAACAGAGTCGTACTGATGACGCTTTTTCTATCGAATAAAACAAAAATTAAAATTATTAAAATAACGGACCTACTGACCGTACACAAATGAAACGAAAATTTCAAGAAAATTATGTATAATTATAGCAGTACTTTATACTGAGTTGTTATAATCATTTGCTTGAAATAGTTATTTTCCTAACAAGTGTGGAAAGTGATACTTTCCCAGTGATACTTTCCCGCACGCGACTGCAGTTGACCCGAACGACGCGGAGCGGAGTTCGGGCAAGCAGTCAAGGGACACTTTACGCATAAGTTAGGAACATTACTTTTTTCTACGACCGTATATACAAAAAAGTAAACCAACCCATTTTTCAAAAGTTATTTTATTTCAACATACATATACAAAACTTTAACCAAAAACTATTCATTATTATAAATATTAATATTAAAAACACAATTTGTTGCATTCTGTAAATTACTGAAAAAATGAAAAGTGCATTTGAACTTATTTTTCAACAGCCTTTCCAAATCTGTTATCACCTATTTTATAATGAACGATATTTGGTAAAAAAGTTAGCTCGCGTTTGACAGTTTTCTACAGGAATTCCTATGTCGCATCTTATAAATAACACAGTGTATATACCAATGTTAGAGCTCACGGGCCTAAGCCTAAATCCGCCACCGCCTGGGCAAGGAACAAAAATGCGCCCTCCTATATACTCTATTTTTTATATATACTCTATAATTCTGTATTCCCCTGTGGTGATGCGAAATAAAAATTAAATAATTACAATAAATCCTTTATAATGAATTACTAGTAATCAGTAATGTGTAGTTAGGAGTACGATTCGATTGGTTACAGGGTCGCACTCCCAGTGAATATTTTTATTAGTAAAATATATGGGCATATGCTTATTGGGTCCCAAGTAGCAGGTAGTTCAAAACGGTGTTATCGAAATGCCTCCCGTTTTTTCAGGTACCTATTTTCATAGATGAAATGCCTCCCGGGTACAATCGAAATGCCTCCGGGTCCTTAATCATTTATGGTAATATTTTGTGTGCTTAATCTTTGTATAATGACACAATGTTGCCAAATTATAATTTGAATAGGTAAATATATATCTATTTTTATTTTTCTAATTCTTATGCACTGTACATAAAATCTGTTAACAAAATATTTCAGAGTACGACATTTTTGTTTAGAAAATAAAATTGTTTACAATTAAAAACAAAGCCGAAGTACACTTAGTTGTTTATAATAAATATCCTTTCTATAATGATGTGATTACTTAATCAGTGTACATTTTTGTTTAGAAAATAAAATTGTTTACCATTAAAAATAAAGCCGATGTACCTACACTAAGTATTCTAATTGTTTTGATCTAACACGATTCTAATCTCTAATCTATTCCATGAATAGGGTAGTTTGCACCTACTAAATCTGGTAATTAGTTGTTTATAATAAATATTCTTTCTATAATTATGTGATCACTTAATTTTTGTATAATACTTCAAGTTTATTAGTTCTTGTCTCAGTTTTGTCGATTTAAAGCTTGTATCAGTTTGTCAATTTTAAGTTCAAATTGTGTTTAAGTGGATTAAGTTATAATATTCGAAATAATGGAATCAACGATGTGTTCGAGTCAAAAGGGCAAACCTTTAATATCAATTGATGGTTTCACATTCGGTTTTCAAAAAATGTTGGCCAAAGATACGGTAAAGCGATGGACATGTACTAAGAAAACCTGCAAAGCATTTGTGAAAACGCAGGGATGTGACAATTCGATAATTGAGTCGATATTAGATCACAATCACGAGAAGTTGTCTGCCGAAGTGTCCAATAGGAAAGCCGTAAGCAATTCGATAAAAAGAGCAGCCGTGGAAGATATCAACGAAAAACCAATGAAGCTCATATGTAAAGAACTTAAGAAGACGAATATAGAGACATTTACTACCAACGATATCTATAGGGTGAGACAGAATTTATATTACGCTAGAACAACTAATTCTTTAATTAAACTTCCTAAAAGTATATCTGAATTTCATATTGCTATCGATTCAACTTCGATTATTACAAATAGGAACGAAAATTTTATAATTAAAAATGACAAAGATAATCACATTGTTATATTATCCTGTTCTTCAAATCTTTCTTTTCTTTCGACTGTTTCCAATTGGTATGTCGACGGAACTTTTGAGTACTGTCCTCGCTTTTTCACCCAATTGTTCACTATACATGGCTTAAAAAATGGACATTATATTCCTCTCGTCTTCTGTTTACTTGAAGATAAAAAGTCATCTTCTTATTATCTCGTGTTTAAATATATCATAGAAGAATGTATTAAACTCAATTGCCCTGTATCCCCTAAAGTAATAACTTCAGACTTTGAAATTTCTATACATAATGGTATCCGTAAGGCATTCCCTGAAGCAGATCTTCGTGGATGTCGTTTTCATTTGGGTCAGGCTTGGTATAGAAAGCTTCAAGCACTGGGCTTAGCTCCAGAATACCAGAAAAAAGGTGCTGACTCAAGTGAAATTACCCATTTCTGTCATATATTTTTGGCCTATCATTCTTAGATCCTGAAGAAGTTGGCGATTTTTTTGCAATAGATTTGTCCGAAATTAAACCAGTCGATGAAAGGGTCACTCAGTTTTGTGATTATCTTGTGGATAATTATATATCGGAAAATTCGAAATTTCCGCCACATCTCTGGGCTGAGCACTCTTCATCTTTAGAAAGAACCACAAACCCATGTGAAAGTTTCCATTCCAAGTATAACTCGTCTTTCTACTGCCCTCATCCAAATATAAATAATTTTATTGAGATTATTTTACAATTTCAAATAAATACCTATATTAAAATAAATTCTGTCTCGGTACCAAAAAGAATTGTTGAGGAAAGTACAGCAAAAATCAATTTTGTAAATGAAAAAATATTACAATTAAGAGAAGGTACAATAAATAAATTAGAATTTGTGAAACTAGTGTCATACAAATTTAGGAAAAATAATTTGTAAGTTTGTAAATTTCTTCTGATGATTTGTATATAAAATTGAATAGTTCAGTCTGCAGACTGAATTTTATTGTTTGAGTCGTAATTTTCTTAAAAATTGGTGTTTTTAAATTTTCTGCGATGATAATATTATGTAATTTTGTAAGTTTCTGCTGATGATTTGTTTTAATAAATGTATAAAATACTTATCATGTCTTTATGTTTTTGATCAAAATAATCAAAATATTAAAACCAAAAAATAATGGTTAATATTGAGTTATTAACGAAATTCTATAAAAGGACGAAAGTTTGGCAACGTCTCACCTTCGTACAAAGATTAGAAGCTGGTAATTTATTTAGAGCTTAGGAGGCAATTCGTATGTGACCCTTTTAGCGACAGGTAAGAAACCCTTTTTCGGGAGGCATTTCGTATCCGGCCGTTCAAAAATAGCGTGCTTATTGGGTCCCGAACTTTAGTCCTACCTGAATAATAATGTATGGATTCGGTCCCAGCCACCTGTTGTTAAACCAAATGAAAAACAGGTAGTAAAACTAATTTAAAAATTTGATATATTTATTACATTGAAATATTATTGTAAAGGTATACATTTTAGGATTTAAAAAAAAGGTAAAAATAAAATAGAAACACATATACATAAGATATATTATATATATACATATACAATTAATTATTAATAGAACAATAAAATGAGATACATTTAATGAAAAAAAATCGACTTATTTTTCCTTTTTCATATTCGTCAATTTTTTTTGCTATGAAATTTTCGCGATTTTTTATTTTATTATTTCGCGTTTTATACATAATATGTGTACTTTGCATTTTAACATAGGTCTCCATTTGAAATTCTTTTAGTTTTTCAATAAAAACAAATATATTCGGGTGGGCTTTATAAAAAGAATTATTAAAATGGCTATGAAAGGATTCACAGGCATTCGTAGTGCGAGTAAGATCCGCTGAATTTTTTGCCCAAAGGGATGGAGGAAATAAAGATTCTTCAGATATATAATTTTCAATTAAATAATCGCAATATTTTTTTATGTTTTCCTGGTCTGGTGCTATTGAAAGCAAATCAAAAATAAAACAATCACTCACTTCCCTAGGAGGTAAATACGTTAAAGCAAAGGTCATCCTTAGCCATCTACCAACTTCAGAAGATTCCTCGCTGTACATTGATATTAAACCACATTTTTGTATTTTTTTATACCATGACTGTGCAAGGTGAAATCGACAGCCAATAACATGGGCTTTTGGCCAAACTTTTTGAATAGCAGTATGAATACCTATTTCAAAATCTATAACTGCCTCAGTGATATGTAAGCTAGTAGAGTGTTTTAAAGCGATATCTTCGAGAATATTAAATAATTTTTGATAAGTTGAACTACATTTATTAGGCAACAATGAAAACACTAAGGGAATGTAGTGTCCATTAAAATATCCATGTATAGTAAAGAATTGGCAAAAAAATTGTGGACAATAATTAAATGTGCCGTCTAAATAAATTCGATTAACTTTTCCCAAAAATTCAATATTTGACTTGCATGAAAATACAACGATCTGGTCTATTTTATTACTAAATAAGATAAATGGTTCACCAGTATTTGTTCCAATGTTTTTGTTTTTTAAAATATCGAAAGTTTCATCGATGTTTTTTGGCAATGCCGGCTGCATTTTCCTACGGGAGCAGTACATATACCTTCTAATATTTGCTACGTCATTTGTTGTAATGGTTGATGGCAGATTCTCTTGAAGTACACGACGAATAATTTTTGCAGGCTTTTCGGACAAGTCTTCAACTGCCTTGCGTTTGCAAGAAGAGCTTACAATTTGGCGATTCAATTTTTCTATATTTGCGCTATGACAATGCTCTTCAATATGTTTTGTCAAAGTTATATCTTTCGATTCACCCAAACTAAGTATATATGATTTACACTTTTTATTTGTACATATCCAACGCCTTTCTCCACTTTTTAAGCACTTTTGAAAACTATATTTAAAGTTATTTATCACTAACATTTGTTTTCCTTTTTCACTTAAAATAATATTTATATTCATTTTTAAAATGTTTAAAACAACAGACAAATTGATCTGAAATATGAAATGCACTCGATGAAATATAAACAATGAATGAAATAGTATTTAATTTAAACATTCAGATACAATAAAAAGAGGGAGGATTGGATTTCCGAAAAGAGGTACATTTCCCCGAAGAATATCTTCAGGTAGTTAAGTACCATTGGGACCCAATACGCCTATAGATAAAGGGATTAAAATTTACACATTTTAATCTATGACCTGCCGGGACCGAATCCATCCACACCGAAATATATTATTTAATTTATTAATTAAGATTAAGAATGTAGAAAAACTAAAAATTCTAATGCTGAAAATTTAAATGTTGAAAAAATGAAGTGTCTAGGCGGCGCCCCAAGGTACTCAGCGCCCTTGGACATTGCCCATACTGCCCTTATGGACGGCGCGGGCCTGAATTCAAACGTTTTGTATATGTATCGATGCTGGTTGGGTTTACTGAGGTTAATGTGATTTCAGCATTGTTAATTGCAAACCATATTGGTTGGTTATATCGTACAGATATCCCAACGACGTTAACTTAGAAGTGTAATTCAATTTCTATCGGGTCACATAGCCTGAGAAGTAGTTGTTTCATTCTTAGTGAACTGTCTGTTCCTTGAGAAGTTAGAGACAGTTAATTTACATCAAAAATTGGTCGCAAAATTAGATAAAAACTATTTCCCTTAGATCTTGTAAGTTCTGACTCTCACAAACAAGAGGAGTGGGCCCCGAAAGCGCTTCATAGTCGACATCACGACCCCAATGACTTTCTGATTAAACATTATTTCCAACAAACACAAGGATTCATGATGACAATCAAAGACCAAGTAATTAATACCAATAATTACAAGAAATGTGTCATAAGAGATCCAAACATCGTGTCCGACAAGTAGGTACAAAAGGTGTTGACATTCAACAGAGACGATATAACATTACGTCGGATGTTCAGCAATAGCTGTATTGATTACCTACCTACGCAGGCACAATCAACTTTGCAACATAATCCATCAGAAGTTGGCCAACAAGTTTGGATTAGTTAACATACCTACACCTCTTATTACAAGTACCATCCGCATTTAGTTTTAGAGAATGCTGATTGTAGACTATAGGTCAACTATCACCGATAGACGGGTGACGAATAACCGGCCTGATATTGTAGTTGTGGATAAAAAAGCTAACTCGGTTTATCTGGTGGATGTTACTGTATCCAACAATAACAATATTCTAGGCAAATACAGCGAGAGAATTGCAAATACACCGATCTTGCAATTAGGTATTTTCCATATATTTCAAATCAAATAAAATATTATTTAATATCATAGGGATGAACCCTTAGATAAGTTTTACAATCGAACAAAATCGATTAACCCACCCAGCACCAAATATTTCAGGTAAAAAAAGCAGGTAAACGGTGAAATTCAAACGGAACTCGAAACGACCGTGACGTCACTTCGCATATAAATACGTCTCAGTTCGTTGGCGTCATATCGATTTTTCGTTGTTGTTTGTTGTTTCAGCTTTGTGTGAAATTGTGACGAAATCTTATAATTTGTTTTATTTTGCTTGGTAAAATAGTATTTTTGATTAGTGTTAAATAGTTAGGATGACCGCCGAAGGCTTTGTTAAAGATTCCACGAACCATTTACCCTCTGTGGATATGTTTATGGTAATGGATTACATGAAAAGGGACGAATGTTTTAATTCAGCTGAAATTAGAGGTGCAAAAGCAGCAATGTATTTAATGTAAAGAATAATTATTGTCTTTTTATTATACATGTAAACGTCCCTGATAAATAAAAACAAAGCTGTTTAAAAAAACGTTTGAGGAATTGTTAAATAAACTAAATATTATAATACTTACACTTGCCTCATATTAGGTTGAAATCTGCCTCACAACCTTTAGCATTGACAATGAACATTTGGTTTGTCAGATTCCAAGAATAAAGATGTTAGTCAATACTAACAAAAATATATGGATATTTTGTTTACTTATAATATCAATATTGTTGGTAAATTGTTAAGTATGTTTTTTCAAGTTGTATATTTGAATACATGTTTTAATAACTTTTAAGAATCTTCTAGAAAATTTCTAAACAATAATGCACAAAACACAAAAATATGTGGAACAACATCCCGTTTCATTATTATTTTTCCACCCATTAATTTAAAACGTACATAATTTTCCATGTCTTCTTCCAGCTAAACAAACATTTTATTAATGATAACATAACCTAACCTAATTTACCTATAACTTACTTTAAAGTGGTCTTCACAACAAACAAATTCACTCTTGGATTTGGGCATATCACGTCTTGCTGCTTTAAACCATCGTTTTTTACGCTCATACTCTTGAGGCACACGAACAAATGTTTTGTTTGGTGTACTTTTAGAAGTGCTTGTACAAAGGGGCACAAAACACCACTTATTCTGAGACCCGTACATAGCCATTCACTTATGTTTTTGTTCAAAAACTTAAAATTTTAGTCACTAAATTATTGTTACGCACTTTTTCGTTTATAACCACGTAAATAAAATTAAAACACGCACGAATCAGGTATATAACACAATACTGCTGCCAGTTGCGCTGCACTGTTCATATGCGGTGTGACGTCAGACCGCCATAACCTTGGGAAATCCCGTTTTGGCGCGAATTTCTAGTGTTTAAAATTTTTTTGGAGATACTATAAGATTTATAGGTATATTAACTACCATTTTTTCTATTTTCTAAAAAACATGAAAATACCCAATTGAGGTTGGACAGATGCTGAAAAAGTAGAGGTGATTCCTATCATCCTTTCATCTACGGGAATAATTCCCAAAACTCTACAAGACAGCCTCACCTAAGTAGGTCATCACAAAAACACATTGATCTGCAGAAGGCTGCAATTTTGAATATTTGTCACAATGTCCGTAAATTTCTAAATATGTAATACTTCTATAATATATTCCTAACCTCATTTGCGTTTAGCACGCTCGGAATAGGTGAAAATGGCCAGCAAGGGCTGGGCAAGTGTACAAAGATAATAATAATAATGTACCCCTTTTGCAATTGATTTCTGATAAACTTTACTGCCAGACATGGATACACAAGCAAGCACTTCCCATTTAACAAATTGGGGGTTGCAACTGTCACTCGAAGGGGGTTGAAGGTAGGGATCACATTTTCACAATGAAAAATGTCAATTTATAAATTAAATTGGTCGGTATTTTCTATAAATATGTACATTGACCGAAATAATGAATATTTAATTTGACACTTGGAATCTTAAAGGAGATGGCTGAATTTAAATTTAACTGAAATATTTTAATTTTAGGTTGCAAGTTTCGCTTTATCAGAACCATCATCAGGGTCAGACGCATTCGCATTGAAGACAACCGCCAAGAAAGACGGTTCTGATTATATTATCAACGGGTCAAAAATGTGGATATCAAATTCCGATGTAGCTGGAGTTTTTCTTATAATGGCCAACGCTAATCCATCTGCTGTAAGTTATCTTCCAAATACCTAATATATTTTTATATATAAATATTTGCTATCTGTACGTTATCAGATTTAGCGCACACGTTTATCAATTTGTCAAGGATTTAACTTGGGAATTTTCAAGAGTATTATTATTTAAATAATTATCTATTTGTTTAAAGATTATATTTGTACAAATAAATAATTTGGAGTACTGAGAACCGAAGAATGATACGAATTTTCGCTTGATTTCTTGGAAAATCAATTTGTTTTTGTTTCACAAAACGTGTCAGCATCGTCAGAATAAACAAAAAAGAAATACTTACTATTAACAATTAATCCCTGTATTCACTTTTAGGGCTACAAAGGTATCACCTGCTTCATCGTTGATCGAGATACTCCAGGATTTAGCGTAGCTAAACCAGAAAAAAAACTCGGTATTGTAGCATCTGGAACTTGTATGTTAAACCTGGATAATGTACGAGTACCGGAAACCGCTATCCTGGGGGAATTCGGGCAAGGTTATAAAATAGCGGCATCTATTTTAAATGAAGGAAGAATTGCCATAGCAGCGCAGATGATAGGATTAGCTCAAGGTTGCTTCGACCACACCATACCGTACACTTTGGAGAGACAACAATTTGGAAAGCCTATATTCAATTTCCAGGTTTGTGTGTTTCATTAAAAAAATTTATACAAAAAAAACTATTGCTATGAAGGAATTTTTTCAAATTCAAATGTGAATATGAGGTAATAAGGGCCCGTATTTTTTACTTGAAACGAGAGTATAATTTGGCACCATCGCTTATCAAATATTTCCGCATGGGCCTTTTCGGATACTCACTTCAATTGGGAATTCAATATAAGCGATACTCTCTCTGATGCCAGAAAAGGAACTATTTCTTTGTACATTATTTTATAACCTTGACATAAATTTGTATAATAAATACAATCAACAATACTTATACCAATGAATATAATAAAATAAACGAAAAAAATCCAAAGGCAACGTCTAAACTATAATCAAACAATGGAAATGTGATGTATATAAAGGTGGCTTCCCACGGCCCGTAATTATACAGGCAAGGCCGCGCTGCGACGGGGGAACGGGCGGCGCGTACATCGGAACGGACTTCAGGCGAAACTCTTCCCACAGCGTATTTGTTTGAAGTTACCGACTCGCCGCGGATTCGTCGCACCTCCTCGCGCCACCTCAGGCGACCGTCTTCCCACGGCGCGGCCCGGCCTGCATAAACACGGGACGTGGGAAGCCACCTTAAAAGATATTTGAGGTTATACACAATTTACAAAGAAGTAGTTCAGTTATCGCCATTCCAGCGCTGCTATCTTAATTTGAATCCCCAATAAGCACCAGTGAAAGATGCTTTGCGCTTTGTTTTGAGACAAATGGTTAAGCTGTTGCGTTCTTTTTACTCTTAAACTCAGTTTAAGAAAAAATGGAGCCAAATATTTGCCTACCCTCGGGGCAACGTCATTTATCCTTACTGTCAACTTGTCAGTTAGAGAGCTGTTAAACGTGTAGCGTTCTATGGCATAAAGTTACCACTAGCGCCTACCTTGGCTACAGGTATGAATTATCACTAAAGACGCGCGCTTTTTGAATTTTTAAGCTTTCAGGATACGCGTAATATTGTTTAATGTTTGCAATTAAATGATCGTGTATTTTAATATTTCTTCTATTTCTTTTCTATGGTCCTACCTATTATATTATGTGTGAATAAAGAGATTCTAATATCTTAACAACCAAAATCTTATCATCTTCTTATTTCCAATGCAACATTAAAATTACATTTTTTACTTTTAAAACTTGTTTTCTAGGGTATGCAATATCAAATAGCCCAAGTCGCCACGGAAATCGAATGCGCCAGACTTTTAACCTATAACGCTGCCCGCATGGTGGAAGCCAAAGTGCCTTTTATGAAGGAAGCGGCCATGGCAAAATACTATGCGGCTGAAATTGCACAAAACGCTACCGTCAAATGTATAGATTGGATGGGTGGAGTAGGTTTTACGAAGGACTTTATCCAAGAAAAATACTACAGAGACGTCAAAATCGGTAGCATATACGAAGGAACCGCTAATATGCAGCTAAGCACGATCGCTAAATGTATAGAAAAAGAATATAAACAATAATAGAAATTTGATCAACTTTTTAAAGGTGTTTTTATACAGCAACAAATAACAAATTATTGAGTATGAAGATGACTTACATTTAACATCAACTGAATTAGTTTTCTACTGCGGAACTAGTACGCAGTCGTGCGCAGATTTACTTTACGATTTATACAGAAACCATGAGGTTACTGGACATCCATATATACGTTCACCTGCGCACTATTCTTAATCGATAGTTATTTGTTGCTGCATCAATCCATCTTTACATTTAATAAGATATGTAGCAGGGTATGACTTGCTGCAAGTAAAATATTCAGGCTGTTTTCATTCCCTCCTCTAACTTTAACTTTAGAGTTTTTTAGCTTCCAGTTTTTCCATATCAACTTCAACTTGAGCAATAATAATGTACGCTTCTCTGAACTAACTATATAATGTACTTGTAATTTTCTTCTAATTCTGTTAGGTACCTGTATTTCATTTCTTCATTAATCTAGTTTTGAAGGGAAAGTATACTACATATATATTTCCAAGTATCTTGTGCCACTCTAGTTTTCTATAATGGAAATTCTGTCAAATCCCAAATCCATTCCTTTATTATTTCAAACTTAAACATTCCATGCTTCAAAGTAAATGATGTTTCATTAATGTAGAAAACAATTTATTGGTTTTATAACAACATCAATGTTGGATCAGTACAAAATAGTTATATTAGGTAATAGTGTTTCATAAGTTTATTGTTATATTATTATTAAGTGTTACTCTATTCTAGCAAAATCATACACCTAAATAAATGTTTGTCTATTTTTAATGGAACATAATTTAGTTATTACGATTTATTAGAAACATAAGCAAGACATATAACTACTGTGGAATTGAATAAGTTTGTATTGTTTGCTGGTATGAGCGTATTAAAAATAAGCGTGAAATTTATCATTTACTTTTAATTATCATTAACTAAGTATTCTTTAAGCAAACTATATTTGTAATTGATGTGTAAGTGAATAGTTATTTGTATATATGTTTTTGTAAACGATATATTAAATATATTTTATAGCTCTATTGTGTTTCTATTAAAGGAAAGTTTAATATATTTTCCAGTTTCCACACTTTTCACATGGAAAACACATCAACATTCAGTCACCACTTCATAGTAGACCAGAACTTTATAATTATAAAAGTACTTTCAGTGTAGTAGTTATGGCTGTGGTTACTATGCTATAACATACCTCGATATTGGATGTCAAGGGCGCGTGTGTTTTACTTCATAATTTTCACGTGGAAGCCGAACATCTGAATTAAGATATATATGCCACCTGAATGTTTCTATTCTGATGACGAATGCTTGATTATTCCCGGAACTTGGAGAGATGAACAAAATAAGATTTCCTTTCTGCTGTTACATTCTTACGCTCAATATTTTATATGATTTCCCTTCTACAAACCCATGTTAGCTTTTCTTAAAACCCCCATTCCTACCAACTTCCTCCTCAATCCTAACCTTTATTATTCCCTCCATCAATTTACCCAAACCACAAAGCAGACTGTATGGGCCTGTAGTCACCCGCCCGCTTTCCCATCCCTACCCGTCTTCTTCACAAGGATCACCCTGACCACCTCCGGGAACTCTTCCTCCCTCAGTATCCTGTTGAAAAGTTCCAAAAACTACTCCCCATTGTCATCCAACAGCCTCTTCACCATATCACCTCTCATGTCATCTATATTTCCTTACTTTAACATTTCTCCCCCCCTCTTCTACTTCCCACTTCTCTACCGACCTTATCCCTCTCATTTTCCCTATCTCCCTAGTATTCTGGACTTCCCGAATCCTGCCCTCCACTCCTCCTTCTACCCCTGTGAACAATTTCTCTATAATCTCTTTCTTCCAAACTTCCTCTAGCACCACGTTCCTATTTCCACCCATTCTTTTCACCGCTATCTCATACGCCTTTCCCCATATGGGTTGTTCTCCAACTCCCCCAGTAACTATTCCCACTTCCTTCTTTTTTCCCTCTCCACCCTGCGCTCCAGTTCCTTCTTCTCCTAATATCCACCTTTTCCCTCCATCCCTACTTTTCTCCTCAACATTCGTCTTCGTTCCTTCTTACACTCCCTCCACAGACTCTCTATTTCCTCATTCCACTATATGCATCTCAGCGCTTGGCAGGGTGGTGGACTTGGTGGAAAGTGCTAGGCAGGGTAGCTGTAGAAGTAAGAAATTGGCCATACTCGTATTCTTCGACGTAGGGAACGTGTTCAACAGTGTCAGTGAACGGACGGTGTTGAGCACGTTGATATAGCTTGGAGTAGGGGAGGGGCTAGTTAATCTAGTAGAGGACTACCTGACGGAGCGTGCGTTAGTTAACACTAGAGGGAGAAGGTATGGGACGGATATTGGAGTGCCCCAGGGCTCGGTTCTGGGACCGACGCTTTGGAAGTGTGTGTTTGATGAAGTTTGTGTGATAGCATGTAAAGCGGGATGTGATATTAGGGTGTATGCGGACGATGTCTGTCTGGTATGTACGGCAAAGGGAGAGGTGGACGGTGGACATAGAAAGAAAGGCGGAAAGGATGTGTAGGAAGATTGTGGAGAAGAGAGAAGTGGCTGAAGATAAGACGGTGGGGCTACTGGTGAAGGGGCAGTGCAAGGCAAAAGATGGTGATGGTGAAGAGAAGGAAAATTCGGATGGAGAAAGAGGTGAAATATCCAGGGGTGTGGTTGGATAGCCAATTCCTTCAAAACTCATATGTTGAAGGCTGCACAGAAGGCAACAGTTAGGGCAGCATGGCTGGAAAGATTAATGGGTAATGTGGAAGGACCGGGAGAGTGGAAGAGGAGGGTATATAGTTGGTAGGACGGTAGAGCAGAGTAAGCTGTATGGCGCGGAAGTGTGAGGTGAGAAAGCAGGGGTGAATACGAGGGTTAGACCACTCCTGCGGGTGCAGAGAGGGATATTCCTGAGGGTGGTGCAGGCGTACAGGACAGTGGGTGGACTGACATCAGCGGTGCTGTCAAGGACCTATCCATTAGACTTGATGGTTAGAACCAGACAGAAACGCTGGAGGGGTGCAACCAGAGATATGAAGTACAGGAATGGATGGATGAGGAAATGGTGAAAAGGTGGGATGAGTATGAGGGCGCGCTAAAAGGAGTGATTGGGAGCAGGAAAAATTGGGTGGACCGGAAATTCGGGGAGGTGAACTACTTCTTGACGCAGGTGCTCACAGGGCATGAGTCGAGAGATGTGGGGCATGTGTTTAGATGTTGGAAGAACAAGGAAGTTTTGAAGAAGTTGGAAAATAAACTGGGAGAGGCGGTATATTGGAAAAATATGGTGGATATTATGTTGAGGGGCGAGGAGGAATGGATGGAGATAAGTGGCGTAGTAGAGAGCATAATTAAGGAAAGAGGAGGACTCGACATGACATGTGAGAGGTAGGAGTAATAGAAGGGAGAAGATGACGGAGAGTGTGTGAGAGACTGCCGCCC
>CAJUYG010001060.1:0-40177 GCA_910591675.1 Galerucella calmariensis
TTCTTACGAAAAGTTATAGATACTGCGATAGCTTCAAGATTTGTGTTTGACCACGGATTATTACCTTTATTCAAAACTCGAAGGACCGTTATTGTACTTTATTATCACTTTATAGTAATAATCTATGTTTTATTTGGCTTATGCTGGGAGCATGGAAATCAAACTCGTTGGCTTGCCTTTCTCACTTCATTTATTTATATTTACATTATGCTTTACTCATAGCATCACAAAAAAGAACATTTTCTATAATTTATCAGTTACTTTTGTGTCTATACACCGTTTTAAACTCTTAAACTTTTAACTCCGACGAATTTCACCTCATGTCAATTTTACGCCTTTCTTAGAAATCGTAGTAGTGAGCGTTTGCGCGCGCAGTTCCTGTCCGTTCAGGTTCGTGGTATGCCGTGATTGGCGTAAATCATTGTTGGAGTTAAGCGGAGAGAAAACGGTTGGCAATTTGAAAGTACAGAGGTACGGCTTGGCGTCAGCTGAAGAATTTATTGATTGAATTTCAGAGAGGATTTCATTAAATCCGAACATACTGGGGGGCGGGCAAAGTGAGAAATACATTGAACATAATCAAATGGACGAGGTCCCAAGAAGCAAAAGGAGAAGGGATGGAAAGGGTTTACATGGATGGAAACGTACTCCAAACTGCTCAACATGATAAGAAGGCCATTTGCTTCCAATTGATGTTGCCTGCTGACGTCCAGACTAGTCATAGGTCATCGTCAAGAAAGATTTCCCCACCACATCAAGCAGCGAGGGGTAGATGAACAGAGCAATGTTTATCGTACAGAAAGGAAATCGATTCGACTTAACGAATTGCACCATGGGAACAGGATGAGGTAATAAATGTAAATCGTGAGGTAAGAACAGGACGAGAAAAAGATACTTTAAGATGATAACTTGATCTGATTCCGCTGTGACCATTGTCACTTAATAATCTGAGTAAAGGGAGAGAGAAAGTTGCCCAGCTAGACTGTTATTTGCAGTAAAGCCACCATAAACAACATAACATCAGAGATGTCCCCTAACCTAATGATAGGACAGACACTCTTTGTGACCACTGCCACACTTGAATTCTTTTTAAAAAAGAGGGAGAGAGAGAGAGTCGCCCGACATGACTGTTATCTGCAGTCAAGTCAGCATAAACAACATAACATCAGAGATGTCCCCTAACCTAATGTTAGGACAGACACTCTTTGTGACCACTGCCACACTTAAATTCTTTCAAAAAGAGAGGGAGAGAGTCGCCCAACATGACTGTTATCTGCAGTCAAGTCAGCATAAATCCTTAGGCTCACTCTACAATCCAGGATTGGAGTGGCCTCACTATATTAACGTCCCCAAATGGGTTCAGCACACTAACAAGCTTGAGTATGAAGGACTGGGTTGGGATATTCACTTTATCCCGGACATCACCCAGTAGAAGAAGTGAGGAGAGGGTACGAGGCGTGAAGGGATCAATTGAAATGCACGGTTACTGAGCTCGATTTAACTGGTTAGATCATCATCGAGGTCAGTTCTTTTTTTTTTTAGCGACCAGTAGATCGACGGGGCGGATTAAAACCCCCCTGGACAACAAACCATAGACACTGAATAGATGAATGGTGAGTAGCCAAATAATAATCTAACGCGAGGAACTTATAACTACGGAGCCTTACTATGTACAATATTTACATTTAATTTAAATTACGGGATTTGGGGGGTCGGTGATTCCGACAAGGGTAATGGAACGATTTTAACTATGGGACGAACATAAGTCCCGGAAGCAGTCCGGACTTGTACTGATCGAACTCGTCCATCTTTTCCATGGATGACTTCGGTTACTCTGGCTAAAGGCCACCTAAAAGGGGGGGAGTCATCATCTTTTATAAGTACCATGGCACCAACTTTTATATCTGGTTTAATGGTTGTCCACTTAGGGCGATTCTGGAGATGATTGAGGTAGTCCACCGACCACCTTTTCCAAAAATTTTGTTGCACATGCGTACACTGTTGCCAAAATTTCAAGCGAGAGAGGATAAGTCCTTATCAGGTAGTGACATCGATGGGGCTCCGATCAAGAAGTGACCTGGAGTTAATGGGTTCAGATCGTTCGGATCTGCAGAAAGTGGGAATAATGGTCTTGAGTTAAGTATGGCCTCAATTTGTGAGAGAACGGTACTAAATTGTTCAAACGTTAGAGACATAGTGAAAATTGATTTGTTCAAATGAGTTTTAACACTTTTTACACCTGCCTCCCACAGTCCACCCCAATGTGGGGACCTGGGAGGGATAAATTTCCATTCAATAGAAGAAGTGATCAGATGGTCATACACGGGGGTTAGGTTTTTATGAGAAATTGAGATATTTCTTTTAGTTGATTATGTGCACCGACAAAATTAGTGGCATTGTCACTATAAATGACGGAGGGGTTTCCTCGTCGTGAAACAAACCGTTTTAGGGTGGCAATAAACGCTTCAGTGGACAACTCAGATACCAATTCCAAGTGTACTGCCTTGGAGGAAAAACATACAAAAAGGGCAATGTAACATTTAAAAATGGAAGCCTTTTTTAGACAGGAGGATTTAACCAGAAAAGGTCCTGCAAAGTCAATACCGACTGTCTGAAAGGGGCGAGAGGAGGTAACTCGGCGTCTGGGAAGGTCAGCCATGAGTTGTTGAGCTGTGATAGCCTTAAATCTGTGACACATGCTACATTGGTGAATGATTCTTTTGATTTCGCGTAGTCCGTCAAGGGGCCAAAACTGTAAGCGCACGTTCGCAAGTACATTTTGGGGACCACTATGTCCTAATCTTATATGCTCTCTTTGTAAAACTAAGAACGAGAAATGACTGCTTGACGGCAATAGATTAGGATGCTTTTGCTGAAATGGTATATCAGCGTGTGAGAGTCTACCGCCTACTCTAATAATTTCATCTTCAAGAAATAAGCTCAAAGATGATAGACGTTTGTCGGAAGGAACAAATTATAACGCATAGCCGAAGCATAGCACTACATTTTTTTATATATATAATTTTTTTCGTTTCATGCTTCCTTATTTATTTTATGTTCTTGAATACACTTCAAGAAATACTCTCAATGTACTATATTGTAATTGTTTTATGGATTTAATTGGCATGTGTATGTATATATGTGTGTATATGTGTATGTGTGTATATGTGTGCATATGTGTATATGTGTGCATATGTGTATATGTGTATGTGTATATATCTAATATATCTATATATGTATATATATATATATATATATATATATATATATATATATATATATATTATATATATATATATATATATATAAAATGAACAGATCACCCACGCACAACCTTGGTTTTAGTGGGATTCTTCATGTTTATTTGTAAGATATGATAGATTTGTATTTTATTTGTATTTTTTATTTGTACTTAGAATATTTTTTGAATGAACATTATTATTATTATTATTATTAACTTGGTTTCTTTGGAGCTCGCGAATAAGGGTAGGAAAATGAAACTGCTGCACTTGTTGGACCAGGAACAATAATGATTTATCTAAATCGTTGTGAGAGAGAAGTTTTTGACGGTTAGACTTTTGTTTGATGATTTGTATGAACTTAAATACATAAGCTGTTGCCCTGACTAATTTGACGAAAGAAGATGAACGTGCTATTAAATCCAAAAACTGGTTAGAATGGGGGGTTGTTGCAACAAAGGAATTCTTAAGTTCTTCAGGAGGGTTAGGAATCTTCGAAAATGAATTTTGACACGCAGTATCTTGAGATGTTTCCCACAAGAAGGGTGGTCCTGAGAACCAAAATTTGCCAGGTGCTTGTAAAGGTTGACCTCTGGATAATAGGTCCGCAGGGTTGAGTTGAGATTTGACGTGTCTCCATTCAGCTGAATGAGTTAATTGCTGAATTTGGGTGACTCGATTGCGGACAAAAACTGCCCATCGCGTTGGGATACCTTGTGCCATGAAAGTGCTATCTGCGAATCGGACCATAAAATAGATGAGGAGATCTGTAACTGTTTTTTCAAAATGTGCCGAAGGCGAGAATAGAGATGGGCTAAAAGAGTCATGGAACATAATTCTAGCTTACGTAAGGGTTTACTCAAAGGGACTACGCGAGACTTGGATATAAGAAGTTGAGAGGAAGCAGTGCCATCTACATAAATTGCTCGTAAATAAAAACAGCCTCCATACGCCACTGAGCTGGCATCACAGAAACCATGAAGTTCTAAATGGAGAACTACCTTGGAAAGGAGGGTATATCGTGGAATTTGTAAAGTGGGCAATAGAGCCATGCTTTCAACAAAGGCGTTCCATTTTTTAATAAGGGAGGGATCTGTTATGGGTTCGTCCCATGATAGTTTTAATAACCATAGTTGTTGCATTATCAGCTTTCCTTGTACAATTACAGGATTGATGATACCTAGAGGGTCAAAACATTGCGAAATTGTAGACAATATTTGTCTCTTAGTTGTGCAGGTGCCAAAAGAAGAAGGAGATGATATTTGCAATTTGTCTGTTTGCTGGTTCCAGACAATTCCTAACACTTTACTGGGATTTTCATCTAAGTTTAGGTCCTCTTCAGACGGGGAGTGGGGAAATTGATTAATTGAAAGGTCGGTGGAATTGGAACAAAATTTGTGAAGTTCGAATCCTGACATAGCTAGTGTTGATGTGAGGTTATGAAACAAGTTTTCAAGTTCCTCAATGTTGTTTGCTCCTGTTAGTATATCATCAACATATGTTTGTGACAGGAGGGCTTCTTGAACATCGGGATACTGAGGGTTCCTTAGTGCTATTTCTTTTAGAGAGCGACATGCCAGGTAAGGAGCACTAGTCTGACCAAATGAGACGGTGTTAAGTTGAATACAAATGAATGGAGATGAAGGTGAGTCTCTCCAGAGTGCATTTTGCAGAAATCTGAACTTGGGGTTTAATACAATTTGACGGTACATCTTGGAAATATCTGCAGTCAGGGCATATTTTAAATTGCGAAATCTTACGAGAATGTCCAGGAGTTCAGGCTGGACTCTAGGTCCCTTCAATGAAATATCGTTCAATGAAACCATAGATGAGGATTTGGATGAGTAGTCAAACACTACTCGCACTTTAGTACTGGAACTAGTGTCCTTGTAGACACATAAATGTGGTACAAAATATTTATGTTGCAGTTGAGGGGTTTGCAGAGTCAGTGGGACGAATTCTCCATGTCCTAACTCGACATATTCGTATAATAGTTTTCTATATTCTTCTTTCATTTTGGGTTTTTTCTTCAACCGATTCTCAAGGGAGATGAAACGGTGTTTGGCTGCTACGAATGAATCTCCGAGCTCATTATAGGCCGAATCATGAGTGAGCGGAAGATCTACTTGGAAACGTCCATTTGGAAGCGTTTGTAGGGAAGAGGTAAAAATACTCGTAGTTTCCGCTCTGGTATCATCCTCAGATGGATGTTCCCCACTCTGGATTTCTTCCTGAGTCCAAAATTTTTCCATGAGAGAATCTATAAATACTTCATGAGAGGGGTCCATCACAACGTGTAAAGAATGAGATACTGCTAAAGGTTTGGGTTTGCCTGTGATACAAGTAGAAGGAACTACTCCTGATATCACCCATCCTAAGTGAGTAGAAATGAGGGTGGAAAGTTCTTTCCCTAACCTGTGGATTTGATCTGGTTTCAACAAAGAGTAATATA
Source organism: Galerucella calmariensis (assembly GCA_910591675.1). Classification (NCBI taxonomy): domain Eukaryota; kingdom Metazoa; phylum Arthropoda; class Insecta; order Coleoptera; family Chrysomelidae; genus Galerucella; species Galerucella calmariensis. The sequence continues at coordinate 5,692 of CAJUYG010001060.1, forward strand.
CATCCGCTCCCAGTAAAATATCTATTTGGGAGGGAACCCCGAATCCCGGATCAGCTAAAGAAGCTAGCAGATGAGAGGGAATGTTCAAAGATTGTTTATTAACGAAAACCTGAGGAAGGAATCTAGTTATTTGCTCAACTATTGCACATGTGGTATTGAAACTTAATGAATCGTCAATGGTGGAACAAAAGGTGACATCCATCATAGACTTTATATTATGATTGTTATTACAAATGCCAGATACCCATAAGGATTGCTCATAAGTTTTACCATTCAACTGTTCAGCTAAGTCTGACACAATGAAGGAGTTTTGGCTACCTGGGTCCAAGAGCGCTCGCGCTTGAATAGGTGGACCTTCTAGCGGATATAGGAGGATATTAGCTGTGGCTAAAAGAACATGGTTTCCATTGAGATTCAACATTGCTAGATTTGGTTGAGAGTGATGTACATCTTCTTCTTGAGTGGAAAGAGAGTGCTGATTTCGGGAAGTATTGGCGTTATCAAAATGTCCGTCATTGTAAGTTCCTGTACGCATACTATTATTAGAGTTTACGCTAAAGGTATTGGATTGACTGGTATGGCCACTGCCGGCAGCCGATCTGTTCAACGAACTTAACGCTACGTTCCGTTTAGGACTGTTAGTTGACATGTGAAGGAGGGAATGGTGTTGTTTTCTACAAATGGCGCAGGCTATTGAGGAGAAACATTTTGAGACTAAGTGTTTAGAACCAAGACAATTGAAACACATACGATTATTTTTAACGAAAGTATGTCGTTTCTGGACGGACATATCCCCGAATTTAGGGCAGGAGTAAATTTTATGTCCCGAGGTTTTACAATAACTGCATGACTGAGTTCTTAGGGGAGTGGATCTGAAAGCAGAATTCACCGAACGTTGAAAAGAATTTTCATTTTCGTCCACATCAGTTGATGACTGATCTAACTGTGTGTCATGGTGTGAAAGCAAAGCTACTCTACTATTAGGTGTGGTCATACTAGAAGATTGATTACGATGTGAGGGTGAATGGTTGTCAGTTTTTTGCTCTTGAGAAAATAAATTTTCTAAAACTGTACATTTTTTCTTCAGGAAATCGAAAAAACGATCACTGTTAATCAGCTCTTGTTCGGGTTCTTGTTCCTCTAATGATTTTTTAGTATTAAAATCAAGTTTACTTTTTAATAAATGGACAATTAAAGCGTCAAACAAATTCTCCTTACTTATATTCAAATTTAATAATGACTGTACTATTGCTTGAGATTCTGAGGTAAATGTTCTTAATTGCTGTGCTGTACATTTGTTAACAACATTACATGACATAAGTTTATTAAAATGCGCAGTAACAATTTGCCGTTCATTATTATATCGTGCATTAAGAAGTCCGATTGCAACATCAAAGTTACTCTCCTGGCAATTGAGAAATTAATTGCAAAGGTTCGTTACGTAAGTATGATTTTAAGTAATAAAACTTCTCGGTTTTTGAGGTGAGTTTAGAGTTGTTTATTATTAAAGCATTAAAAAGTTCAAAAAAGGCACTATATTTGGTACTGTCACCAGTGAACACCGGAATATCTATGAAAGGAAGCCGAATATGAGTCTCACCCTGTAAGCTACTTGTCTGACTTACAGGGGTTGTAGGTGAATTTAAAGAGTCGAACGCATGCTGTAATTTACAACGTAAAAAGTAATATTTTTCTTCGACAATTTCCCGGTCGAGGATTTCATTCTCAACATTTGCAGATGCACATTCAATAGTATCTTAAATATCACAATATTTATTGAAATGATTTTCTAAATGGTCTAAGCGGATTTTGAAAGCATACTTATCTGTCTGTGCTTGATTTTTATCATACCACGTGGCTATACGCGTAATCAAGGCTTTAGAGCTAGAGCGCTGCTTAATTAACGTATCCATTTCAAGAATTATTCACAGCCGATGCCAGTTATCAAATTAGAGATTGAATATTGCATCCGTCTATCTTTATCACAAAGGTAAATATTCAAAATCAATCAAAAAGTCTTTTACACGTTACATGTAGTAGTCAACGTCTGTCGCGAACAGTTATAGCGTTATATTTGAAGAATGAAGGAGCTATGGTATATACAATATATTACAATTGTTTACAAAAGAAAAATTTAACAAAGAACGAATACCAGTGATAGACACTAAACTTATTGGTACAAAGTATTCCATCAACCACAACGGCTCATAAGCAAATGTTAGAATTTATCTTTACATTTTTGGTATTAAATTACACATTTACTTTTCATTGCCACCCGGTATTCAATAATATAACTTTTATTTTATTACTAAATAAACTGTGTGGAATAATCTTTTATTGAAACACATTTATACATTCATTTTATTGTAGGTTTCACGTTGAACAGTAATATACACATATACACATATACACCTATGCAAGGAGGAATTTTGATGATAATTTGTAGCACCAAAGTTAATATCAAAAACTTCGAAATTTCTTCTATCATAGGCCGGTATAATAAATTAAATACTCTCATCCCTTGGGAATCGGAAGAACTTCATTTTTCTTTCCGAATAAAATTTATTTGGACAGTCTCTGTATGAACAATACACTCCGCCGTGATGTTTATCCATTTTATAAGAATAATAATCTATACCACTATATTTTTATAGTTAATATTACCACAACGCACAATCGATTAGTCAAATAACACAATTGATATCGCTGATTGAACACCTTCAAACAATGAAGCAAACAAAAATGGCGTTATGCATTTTGAGCAAAGATTACAAGTGATTTTAAGCATGTTTTGTCGTTTTGATTATGTTAGGTTAGGTTAGCCGTCACCGTTATTGTGCATGGTTGCCAAGGATGTGGTTTGTTAAAAAAGTATATATATTATTTATGGTATGATTTTTATACATTATAATCTTTTTAATTGTATAATTCTTTTAATGTTAATAAAATTGATTTGAAACAAGTAATTATCGAATATTTGTATCTAAATAACTATCACATTTAAAAAAATGCTTATAAAATATTTTACCTATGATCGTGAATTTAAGGAAATATTATGCAAATTGACAACCCTGTTGATAAATTTGGCGAAGCAACCCGAACGGAGTCGACATAAGACGATGGGTATTTAAATGGGTTCACTGTTCTCTGTCAAGCTTTCGTATCTGTTCTCTTCATAATCTGTGGTATGGTCGATAAAAAAGTAAACCTGCTCAAGGAGAACATTCAATTTAACCACCCACTGAATTAAAAAAGCTTCCAAAGGAAGAACTTATCTTATTAACGCCGTGGTAACTGAAATGTTCCATCATGTAGGAAAGTTGCATAAATAGTGACAATATCAGGTTAACCACCTCATCTATTTTTTTCCTATAGAATAGTCTCGTTGCTACTAAATATTCCTTAGTTATCAACATATACTAAATAGATCTAATTCCAAACTGCCAGTTTGGTTTTTTTGCAGGAACATATTACTCTAGAGTTACAAAAATTATAGAGAAGACATTTGAAGACAAGGAAGTTCACTGGTGTATATTTCTGAACATGGCGCAAGCACTCGATGATATTTGGCATGAAGCACTATTTCACAAATAAGACTGTTTTCTTCTCAGACAATATTAAAAAGTTTTAAATAATAGTTCCTTCGGGGTCTTGAATAAATGAGAGCTGGAGTTCGACGGTGTATCATTTTGGATCCTATGCTGTCTCTCATCTACATTTCCAATCTATCAAGACTAGATGATAGAACTACTTTTCAATATCTTGATATGAGACAAAAAGCTTCTCTGTATACTATACCACGCGGAAAAAAAAAGGAATTGAGTATCAGTTGAGAAAATGTATTGGCTTGTGAGAAAATAATGTCAACGAATGATGGACTTTTTTTTCACACGCATACTTCAAAACTGTTTTGGGCATATAGAATAGCTACTATGTCAGTATATTTGTGATGGAGGTCTCCATGAGGGCCTTGGTGTGGAGTGGACAAAGAAACTCAAAACACTGCAAATAGTGACAGAAACAGACCAACATGAACATTGAGGCTACCGAGATATGCCCTATGTAAAATAAAAGAAGTTGAGTAGTCATAACTTTTAGTTTTATCGAGTGATAAAAACAAAGCACGACATGGGGAAAGGAAAGGAAAGGAATTCTACTCATACTGGCCTGTCCTAGTTCGCTGGCAAAATGGAAATATTCCAAGCATTTCAATATTAACAAACAATTTCAACAAAATAATATACTACAAGGACGTAACAAATATACGAAAAAAATTGGATTGACAATGAAATGTTCGCAATTGCTAGGATTTTTACAAAAATAATTCGGAAAATGTAGGAATCTCTGATACAAAAAATGATATGGTTCATATGATAGCCTTCTGGGTGTGCGTCATCGTTTTTGACGTATATCCGGGTTTTGGGTATTGCGTTCATTTTATTTGCTATTTTAACATATAGTTAATCTTAAATTTGATGAATAAAATCATCAGGATCGTATTCAGCGAAATTCTAGAAAGCTTTGAACTCAATAATTACTAAAATACTCCAGATCTTTCAAAAAGCTGATGTTTTTCCTTGGATCTAGTCATATTTTTGTATTATTAAAATGAATATAACAATAAGATTAATACTTAATTTTCATAAATAATAATTGACCTTAAATAATAAAGTACAGACCTGACGAGAATTATCAGTGAGACAATAGAAAAAGACAAAAAGGCACATTGCGATACGGAAGGTACGTCTGCACCCTATTTTGAAAGCTCTTATTTCTTTCGATTGATAGGTCTAAGCATCAACTAATCAAATTTTTCAAGGCAAAGATAACGGTTAATGTTTGAAATACATCCAAACGGTTCATTATTGTGATATTTTAATCAGGATTTCCCCAACGTAATGTGTTAGAAGAACATTAACAATCGATGACGCACAGCAAGGAGGGTATTATACAGTGTCTAAATATCTTCTGTAAGTTCCTTGTGGCATTACTTATTATTTTTTCTCTTATTTTTTGGGAATCAAACCACAATAATGTTTTTTTATTGATGAATGATTTCCAAAAAATAAGAGAAAAAATATTATACAGTGTGACCCATTTTGTTTGGAAGCACCCCTCTGGAAGACGCATTCTTCAACCGACTTTGTTTTAATATCGCAAACAGTATTTTGGCACACATTTTCATAGCCTAATTACTATTTTCAAGGCCCCCTATATTATTTCCTTTGCCAAAAAAGACAAAAGTACATTAAACATTTTATTTTCTCAAATATGACTATACCACTGGATCCAGAATCATCACAAATTAATGTGAACTACCAAAATTTTATGAAAAAATTTTCATCTACGACAAAGTTATTACAACATGAATCTGAAAGAAATGGTATTTTCACTACCACTCGTCTTCGACTCGGGATAATTTTCGAAATATTAATGAGCTCGAAAAAATTTCCGGAAATAATTTGACCTCGTGTGGTATTCGGTAAGAAAATTCCACACCAAATGTGTTTCCAAAAACATGAATGTTCGTCTTTATCAAGTTCTTGCAAAACAGGTTTTGTCAACTTGATTATTCAGTTACCATGGCAACTCAGTGAAATTCTAAACTAGAAATTATTTCTGTCAAAAATTTGTCAAAACAGCGAATACTAGGAAATCGAAGGCAAGTGTATGGAAGCAGTTTATAAACTTTTGCACAGAAAAAGCGTATGATTTCGACAGAGCGGATATACCTGTGGAAGAACTGGCGCTCATTCTTGAAGACTATGCCTTCAACATGCGAAAAAAGAACTCCGAAGACTACAAGGAGAGTGTTATCAAAGTTCTATGGAATTCTACAGCTAAGCAGTATTTTTTCGAAAGGTATAATCGCAAATTTAATCCATTCTCCGACATAGAATTTGTCAACGCAAGAGCTGCAAAAAATGCTAAGCGTCGGAAGCTACAAATGGATCCAACCAAGAAAAAAAGGCAAGTTCATCCGCACTATCAGCAGACGAATTGATAAAGATTATTGAGCTTTGGGACGAAAACACTCCGGAAGGATTGCAAAGAAGGTTTTTTCACATTGCTGCTCATGAATTGGCCTGGAGATAAAATGAAGCAACGGCAGCAACAATGGAGTATTTTGACAATTGACAATCAAGGGAAACCAACAGGACGCATTGAGTATAACCCGGTTATCTCCAAGACCACTCAAGGCGGTTCAAAAAGAATGGCCGACAGTAAGTGGCTTGTACCGAATACAGTCAATGAAGAATTATGCCCAGTGAGACTGTTCAAAAAACTAATAAGCAAGCGAGACCAACTTATGAAAACGAATCGTTTATTTTCAACTCCAAATCCAAACTGGCACCACCCCAATAATTCCAAAGGTTGGTACAAGAACAGCCCGGTTGGACAAAATAGAATATCTTCCTGGTTCAAACCGGCGGCATAAGTGATTGGAATCGATGTCAACAAGATCAAGATAACCAATCATTCTCTGAGGGCCACTGCTGTTTCAACTCTAGGCAAAACGGGAATTGGAGAACAGCAATTAATTAAAATAACAGGGCATGGTAGCAGTCACTCCATAAAACCATATCTGCAAATTGACTCGGGCCATCATCAGGATATAATTGACTCAATGAGATCTACTTAAACTTCTGCAAAGACAGTCCAAGAATCTCTAAATCAAGAGCAAGCAACTTCGAATCAACCTGCCATAGTATACAATAATTGCGTTTTTAATATAAACATCAATCATAATGGTCCATGAATTTAGAAAACATTCAAGCTTTTTGTTGAAATTAATCAAAATTATTATGTAAACAAATAAAAATTAGATTGTCACAAAAAATATTCTGTCATCAAACGTCCAAAAAATTTCCAGTATAATTCGCTGTTGGGTACCCACCAGGAAAAAATCTCCGATAAAATTCATCCGTTGCTATGGTGATCTGACAGAAATACACGTTCTGATTGGTTAAAAATCTCAAGTGTGGAATTTTCAGTAATATTTTACGTAGAATGTAGACAAATTTCGGAAATGCAACATGGTAAACAAAAAGAAGGACTCCAACATGTTGCACAGTGAAAATTCGAAGCCGATAACCTAACTCGTTCTGGAGTTATAGCTTCTGAAAGTAATGTAAAATTGTGCTTAATAGGTCATTTCATTTATTAACAAAATGAAACCAACGAGTCGCAAGTAGGCTTTGATTTTGAAATTTCTTTTATGTCAGTCAGTAACATTTGTATGAAATAGTGAGTACTAAATGTTCCAAATATTCAACCATTTAACTATTCAAGCCAAAGTTGAAATTGTACTTTTTTGTGGTTACAATGATAGAAGTGAACGAGAAGTAATAGAAATAGTTAATCGGAGACATCCAGATCGCCGTATTTGCTGCTTTGTAGTGCACAAGATTAAAAAAAGTATTTATTGAGACAGGAGCAGTGACCAAACGTATTCTAAAAAAATTGCAGGCAAGAAATTTCAATGACCGTATTGTCATAGACTACTTTGCCAATAATCCAAATTATTAAGCACAATTTTACATTACTTTCAGAAACTATAACTCCAGAACGGGTTGAGTTATCGGCTTCGGATTTTTACTGTGCAATATGTTGAAGTCCCTGTTTTTGTTCACCATGTTGCCATTTTCAAAATTTGTCTGCATTCTAGGAAAACTATTACCGAAAATACCACTTTTTCCAACAAGTTGTAATAACTTTACTGTCGTTAATCAAAAAAAGTTCATAAAATTTTGCTAGTTTACATTTGTGATGATTCTGAATCCAGTGGTATAATACTCACTGGATGGTACCACTGATAGGTAAGGAGACCTAAGGATGTTGGTTGAAGAGCACATATACATATGTTAAATGGAATGTAGTGATTGGGGAAAAGACAATACAACTGATAGTACGATAGTACGGAGATTAATAAGGTCGAATGGAGAAAAAATATTAATTGGTACATACAAAATATTCTTGGAAGGCATGTTTCAAAGGATGCTGGGTTTATTGTGTATAATAATTTTGCCCCTTCATGACCTTACACCTAGGTAGATAACAAAATCTCAACTTTCGTTGAAATTCGTAAAGGTGTCCGTGTATGAAGTTAATTTTAAAATAAATAATATCTTTGAGGAACTAATTTGTAGGACCGCGTCCGTTATATAGAGGGTGCGGCTATTGGAAGGGGTCGTTTATACACAAATGATCATTGCAGCAATCTGGACATGCTTTTGTCCGTTAGATAGGGGGCTAACCTAACCTAACCAAAAATTGGGGTGTTATCATATTTTCTCAAGGAATCGGTTGAAATCATAATATGTAATTTATTAGACCCTAATCTTAGTAGAAGACTCTTATTTAGTGAGAGAAAATGGAAATTTGTCAATTTGTTTGAAAAAGTCTATTTTTTGGGATGGACTAAGAAAATTTTTTAATGACCCTTAACCATGAAAGCTAATTCTTTTTTGGCTTTTTATTCAACATAAAATTTTTCAACGTTGTAATATTCACTCAGCTTTTTATTCACCATGAATTGTAAGTTTCAGAAGACCGACCACAAAACAAATTAAGAACTTTTCACAACAAACTGCAGTTAGAGAAACAACACAAAACCGTTTTACTGCATCAGAGTAATAAAAGAAAATGACAAAATGGCATATGAAACCCAAATTAAATAAAACCTCATTGCTTCTCCTACACGGGGTAGTCTTTTGTGAATTTAAGCCAAGCAAACTACATAATACACAAAGTAAAATATTTGAAGCAATTAAAATAATTACAAAAGGATATTGAACAGTGCAGTACAGTGATAAAGAACAATTTTAATTGAAGGAAAATTTCGTTACCAATAAAAACACTGTGTTATTGATAAAATGCGACATAGGGATTCCTGTACAAACCTGTCAAACGGGAGCTAACTTTTTTACAAATAGCGGTGAAAAAAAATAACAGATTTGGAGAGGTCCTCAAAAAATTTCAAATGCACTTTCAATGTTCTTAAATTCGCTCTGGTTTGATGAAAAAATGGATAGTTATGTTTGAAAAAGTCAAACTCCATTTTCATACCACTTTCGAATACCTTCAACCCCTATGTCGCATCTTATAAATAACACAGTGTATATGGGTTTCTCTATACCAATGGTTTCAATACCTACGTTGTCTTATGAAAATAATTTATGGCCACCAAAACTGGACTTCATTCTCAATGAGCAGAGACAAAATTAGATTCCTTTGTCTTGGACAAAAGACAGGACAATGAAAGAACATTAGGGAAAATATTTATTCCAAGAAGTTATGGTTCTTGTATGAAAAATACATTAAGATGCATGTCCAGTACCGTACTAACCACTTAGATCTCTTATCTTCCCAAAAAGTAATGATACATTTGAACCAGCTATAGTTCTTCAAAATATAGATTTAAAAACTCCCAATTGTCGATATTTTATCGTTCGATTGAATTGAGATATTTTCATATTCCAAAGTACAGTGAATTTTGTTCCATGAAATAGTCAGGAGGGTACTTTCTACTCAAAAAGTATTCCAATACTGATGATATTTACACATAGTTTTTGACCTCGATGACCTCTATTTCCATCAAAATACGCCTATCTACAAAGCTGAAGGGTGATAAAAATACATTATACTTCGTTGGAGTTCTTGGCACGTCGTCCTCGCCATCGTCTTATTTCGGGCTGAATGAGCCTTCAGAGAACATCCTTTGCGAATGCGACCACCTGGATAATGTATTCTAGATTCAGAGGACCACTCAGTAGATCTGAAAAGGACGCTGTAGCCGACTCTCATCAAATATAGTGTCCAGACAGTATCTTATCGGCACTGCAAAAATATTGTACTTCAAGCCATGCTCAGACAAAATAATCGATTCCATACATGGCACCTTTACCTACCTAACGCTAATGAACTCTGGAATTAGGAAAACCATATCACAAGCCATTCAATACAATAGTTAGTTAAAAGTGACAACAAAAATGTTTCAATGTATTCTGCTAGAAACGCATGGTTGAAAATTATAAGCGAGAAACTGAAAAAATTGAACAATTTCCAAATTTTTCAGCTTAGCACAGGGTCTTTGATATTGAATACTCAAGCCAGGGCTTTATTGAATGGGCTGAGCAGGTGGTAACGCCGCTGGCGTTGGTTGTAGAAAATGAAAATACAAATAATACATGTTCAGACCACCACCACCGGCCTGTTGTTGTCAGCGATAAAATACACACACTGACACACTTTCATTCAAATCAGTTTGTTATGTGACGTTAAGGAGTTTCAATTTGGTTTTTCTTAAATCTGTTCCACCACCAAATTTTCAAAGGAGCTTTCGATGGTATCTTGACAATATCCTAAGCAATATTCATTGTTGATTAATTCACTCCCACTTTTAACATTCCAATTTAAACTATAGCAAACCCAAAACTTGCGGTTATTGTGTTTTTTGTTATCGATATTGATTTCAACGACGTATTCCGTTATAAAATGTCATCGTCGTCGAACATTGTCGACAAGAGCCAATTATCAACAAACTGAATGGGTCAGTTTGCTAAAGGCGAATTCGGTTCCGTGGCAAAAAGCTGAGTTTTATGCCGCCGGGAAAGCTCTGCTAGTGTACCAGACTAGTCAAGCCTTGCTCCCAGATTCTACCCCACAAACGTCATGCCGAAATTGAATTGTCTGGTAAAGGAAAAATAACGTGTCAAGACGATGCTACTTGAAAGAGACATTTTAAAATATTCAAATAGCAATGTTGTATTTTTCAAGCCATAAGCTGAAAGGCGATGTTTTATTTGTGAATAAGTGTCTTTCTGCCGACAGAAACTTTTTAAACTGCCATCTAGTATAATTGTGAACAGAAATTGGTATAATTTCAACTGCGAAAAGGCATGTTTATTTTGTTTTTTGTTTTAAAGACAGAAAGATCGTCAAGGGAACATTGAAGCTAATTTTCTGTTTCCGTTGATGATCATTTATATTACATATTCTCTACTTTTTGAACACTGAAATCTCACATTCATCTGTTTTTAATGATACTTATGGTTCATTCAAATTGTGTTGGGATCAACATTAAAGTTTCATGGAGTTATTAACCGGAATGAGATGCATGGTTTTGGCATTTTGCTGTTTCTTTTGAAGTAGGTACATTAGCAGTGCGTATCATTTGGCTTGAAAAGGAGAAATTTGTTTACGGAGCCTACAACCTCAGTTATCTAACGCACTTTTATGATCCAGTCGTCCAGTATCAATCCATGGATTTGATCGTACCTTCAATATTACTTGTGATGGTACGATCACATCAAAACATCAGAATTTAGAGTAATAAGCCCCCATACTATTTATCAAACTTTTCTCAAGCTTTGGTGATGGATTTTATTCACAACCATATATGCAATGCTATTACTAATTATATTATAGTACTAACGTCATTGAAGATTAGAAAGTGTCATGTTACACACCTCTATTTCCCGCCCTCACTGCCCACCCTCTAAAACAGGGGTTCTCAAACTTTTTGACACTGCGACCCCCTTTTTAGACCTAGTATTTCGACGACCCCCCTAGTATCTTCTCATCTCGAAGGTTTGATTGAACAGCTGACAGATTACATTCCAAATAAGGATACGAGTGGGGTTTTGTGGGTAGTCAATCCGTTCAGTGATCAAGTCGTAACAAAAGCTGAGCTAACTGCTCGTCAACATGATCAACTGATCGAAATTTCAAGTGATCAGTCAGCAAAACTCACTTTTAACAGTGCTTGTATCGACAAATTTTGGATAGGTATTAAAAATGAATACCCAGAACTGTCCACAAAAGCATTACAGACTTTGATGCCATTTTCTATGTCTTATAACTGTGAACAAGGTTTCTCCATAATGGTGAATATCAAAACAAAATCAAGAAATCGTTTGACCCTGGAAAATGACATTCTTTTGTGTATAACAAAACTCAATCCGGACATAAAAAAATTGGTTAATTCCAAACAAGCTCATGTTTCCCATTAAATAGTATTAGGCCTTTTTCAACTTGTATGTGTATTACAAATTTGTGTAGCCTATAAATTTTGTTTTTAATAAAAACTACAGCTATGACTGATTTGTTTTTTTCCTCCATATCCCGCGACCCCCCTGGACACATCACGCGACCCCCCTGGGGGTCGCGACACACAGTTTGAGAACCCCTGCTCTAAAATAATGTGATCGTTAATCTATTTCAGATGAATATCTCTTATATTTAAAAATATAACACATTGATAAATATATAATACCTATTTCTGGAGGGGTATAATCCATCAATTCTTCATCGGAGGACATTTTTCTTGATTTATTATTTGCGAACTAAATATTTATCCGACTTTATCTGACATTCATTTATATTGGTGACAGTAGTTGTCAAATGTAATATTTGATGTGTGTTCAAACGAAGCAAAGACCTATTAATTTTGATCGGGATATGATGGTTGTGAATAGAATAGCATACAAACCTCGCTAGGAAATTTCATTACTGTCTCGAGATAATAACTAATTAATCTCTCGACAGTAATGAAAATTTTCTCACCTCGGTGAGTAATAGACAGCCTAAGTGCTTACGTCACAACTGTGGGCGGAGCCTGGACTGGTTCCAAACAAACTGTCTTTTTATGTAAAAGTCCCATAAGGAATTCTTTATTTAGTATTTTCAACGTTATAAAGGCAAAATAAGACATCTAGTTTCTATATTGTGTTAGAGGAACGTGCCTTTCAAGTGTTTTTGTATAGGTTTTTGCCAAGGTGAGTTAATTTAATTACTAAATTAAGTTGAAAACTTTTTGAGGTTATGTTGGCTAGTTTATTCCGTTTGAAACCATCTAAACTGTATTATGTATTGTTAATTTCTATATTCTATTATTTTCAGATGGCTTCAAAACATGTCTTAAAGCTTTCTTTGTCCACAAAATGGCAATCACAACCTCTTGCAAACTGAGTGGGTTGTTTATCTTTTCGCCTGTGATTAAATAAAATATTTCAATAAAACATTCTTTAACAATGATATTAATTACTCTTTCTTCACCTTATAAGAGAAATCCTTTTGTTTCTCTCAGCCTGGTTTGTTGGAAACCGAAAAAATTTGCAGGTTTGCTTTGCACTGTAATGCTTGCAATCTGGCTCAAAGCACATTACCATAGTGTCTTGAAAGTCCTAAAAATATATTCAGTAAAAGTCACAAATTAAATAATGATAAACATATATATATATAGATAGCTTTATTCAAATTAGGAAAACCTAACTAACATACAATAATTGTAATTATTATATAGTACTCTACATAAGTTTAAAGTATGCAAACATATAATAAATAAATATATAAAATTAAATAACTACATGTAGGTACCTATATAATAAATGTATAAATAAACAAATACATACCGCATTTATCACAATTAAAAAAAAACAATAATCACATACATTTCAATCTTTAACAATTTGTAGTAAATCTTAATTTGTAGTAAAAATAATCCTAGGTTTATCGTTTAACTAAATAGTTCATTAATCCTCTTTGTGAATCTTTTATTTCATTTGGTAGCTTGTTATAGTCAATAATTCCTTTAAATATTAATGTTTTTGTATTAAACGTTTTAGTTTGAATGTTAATATGTAAGTACTTGTTAGTTCTAGTACCATATTCATGTATTTAACTGTTACAGGTTATATATTTGTTGAAAAACATTGGCAAAATAGGTATTGTGCAACATCTTATAAAAATGTAGGTTAATGTCATATAAATCAGCCTTTTTTCAATCGATAACCACTCCAATGTTTCCATCACTAAAAATACTGGGGTCAGCCTGCCACATCGTAATAGAATTCTCATTGCTCGGTTTTGTAATTTTTGCAGTGCCCTTAATTTGTTTAAATCGAAAGTATACAGTAACGTAGGACAGTATTCAAAGTGCGGCTGTATTATGGTTTTATACACTGTTATTCTAAAGTTAATACTTAAATGTTGCGATACTCTGGAGTAAAAGTACCTATAATTTCTTTAAAAATGTTTTTTGTATGTAACTAAAATGACTATTAAAATTTAAGTGATTTTCAATCATAAAACATAGTAGAAATTATCCAAAAACCTATCACCAAAACATAACCAACATAACCTCAAAAAGTTTTCAACTTAATTTAGTAATAGAATTAACTCACCTTAGCAAAAACCTATACAAAATCACTTAAACGGCACGTTCCTCTAACACAATATGGAAACTATATGTCTTATTTTGCCTTTATAACGTTGAAAACACTAAATAAAAAATTATTTATGGGGCTTTTACATAGAAAGAGAGTTTGTTTGGAACCGTAAGAGGCTCCGCCCACAGTTGTGACGTCAGACTTAGGCTGTCTATATACTACATATTCCCACGCAAATCAATCAAAAAACAAAACTGTTTTTTTCTTTTCCACTAGAATTTACGGAGGGGTCTGTTTTTAATAGCTGTCAAATAAACTGAATTACGCTGTCAATCAATCGATGGCAGTTGACGCAGTAACATCAAAATTTACCTCATATGCAAGCTCCAAAACTTACCCGTTTGCGTATTATAAGAAGTAACTATAAGGACTCTCATTTCACTCATTTTAACCTTGAAAGGGGTGACCCCTGTTACCTTGTCATAGCTGAATCGGCAATCTATTCGTCGAATGAGGGTAACACATTGTTCACTCTAGATAAAGGTTTGAGACATTCTTTATAGGAGTACTCATGAACAGTTTGAATAGTCCAATATATAAGGGTAGGTAATTAAGCGAAAGCATCATATTTGGCGAAATTTAAGGTCTCAACTGGATCTTGCAAAAAAAAGAAGTTCCCCCATTCTCCAAGTGCGGTGTCAGAAAATTGTTTGCAGTCCGTTAGTATGTGCTTAACGGTCACAATATCATTACAGCTATGGCAAACCGAACGATTTCCTGAAGATATCAGATATCCGTGTGTGAGTTTGGTATTACTGATTCGGATACTTCTGATTATAGTAGCCTCTCTCCGGGTCAAGAAGTTGAAGGAGAAAGAAGAAGTGAATGGATGGCGTAGCGTGGATTCGCGTGGCGGTCCGTAGTTTCGTTACCATCAATGCCGATGTGAGATGGAATCCAGATGAGAGAGACTGTTATATCTTGAGCACCAAGAGTGTCGTGTATGTTCTGGAGTTCCCCTGGGTGCCTTCACCCATATCTTCCAAAGCTTCACACAATACAAGCAGATCAATTTTTCGACTGGGCACAGATATTTAGATTCTCTTGAAAAGAAATTACTTGAACTCATGGAAAATTCCGTTGGCAGAGCTGACAACAGGACGGTGCTCCACCTCAAAATGTAGCGGAGCATCTTGATCAACTTTTTCCCAGCGGGTGGAGTGGTACTCACGAATCTATAGCTTGGCTTCTTCGCTCGCCAGATCTAACACCACTGTACTATTTTTTGTGGGTTTGATCAAACACAATTTGTGGATTTAGATGAACTTAAAGAACGCATTCGCGAAGCATGTCGTAGCTTTGCACCAGGCGGCCTTCACAAGAACGCTCTCAACACGTTTTGCGACTTGCATGGATTCTCTAGATAATGATTTTCAACGCTGTAATTTTTTGTTCGTTTTTTGAATTGCATCGAAGGTATTACAGTTGAAATTCATACTTCATGGAATATTGATGTTTCAGTTTATAAAAAATACCAAGTACGTGTTATCGTTGTATTTCAAATAGAATCAAACGCAATTTCCTATGATAATATACAGGGGGTGTCATTAGAAAATAAAAAGTAAGGAGTAGCTACCACAGCGTTGTCGAATGTAATACATTTTTTTATAAGTCATCGGGAAAGTACTTCAATGCCATTTAAAACAGTTTTTTCATTTATTCAATGCGAGATATCGCCTGTATACGATAACTTGATAAGTTTATTGTACAAAATAATTTGAACAATATTTTAACAATCGGGCAACCGACAAGATCGATTTATTTTTCGCTGTAACTTATAATCAATCAGAATCAATTATTTTCAATACTTTTATTCTCGCTCGTGCATCTAATAGTCTCGGGCTCCTGAAGGTCATTTTCTGCCCTTGTGACAGAATGCTTTATTTTTTCATAATATTGAATAACTTTAAATTCGAATGGTATTTTAGATTAGATTAGATTAGATTAGAATTGGAGTGGCTCTTTGTCCTATCCCACTGCGACCTTTGCAGATCTATTGTGGTCCTCCCTATATTTAGAGGTCAATATCTAGCTTTATTATTTTTATTAGACCCGATAGCCTGGATACCGCCTCCTTTGCGTAGCTCTCTGCCCTCGGTTTTTCTTCTCCGAATAAGTGAAACCGAACCCTTGCTAGGCCTTCGCACTCACAAAGTATGTGCTCCGCGGTTTCGTCTTCTTCCTGACAGAACCTGCTTAGGCTGTTGTCTGCAAGGCCAATTGTGTGCATATGTTTCCTCAGCCTACAATGTCCGGTCAGCATTCCCACCATCATCCTCGTCGTTTCCCGACGGTATTTTAGTTATTTGGTTATAATTTCATAAAACATATAATCAGAAAGTGACTTGATTCATCTTCAGGTTTGTGACTACTCTGTAGAAAGCTGCAAACATCCAGGAATTCTTAATTCCCAGCTATCCCCTGGATTGTTTGGTTTGGAAAATTCATTCGTGAATCAACTTTTGCAAAGAATTACTAATATATTTCGATGAAATACCAAAATCCGAATATCGACTTAACACCCTGTTGGATATTTTAATTTCACGAAGTACAAACGATTTCTGTTTTCTCGACAATGACTTACATTACACATTATTATTCTTGTATATCTACATATCTACATTACATCTACATATCTACATTTGTATCTACATTTGTAGATTATAATTATTTATTCACACCCTATCAACTATAAAACAAGTACCTATAAGAGAAGATGAGAATTAGGAATACTCAAACATACCTGGCGTTTTGGAAAAAAGGTATTTATTCAGATTTAACACAAATGGTATGGGAATGATCACCAAAAAATATTTTCAAATGGATGTAAGAAAGAACAACCTGCAGACAGAGATCTTTCAAGTTGAGTATGGATTGCACCAGGGGGGAGTTTTAAGATAAACATAATCTATACCTGGTAAAAGATCACGTGATAAATGAAGAGAAAAGTGCATTCAATGATTTACTACTGTCCTGTCAAATTGCCAGAGTGTCCATTTGTGTATGATGATAATCTGTGCATCCACCAAAAAGCAAGAAGAAGAGCTGAAGGAGAAAAATTTGAAAATTAATTCCAATAAGACAAATTAGATGGGATGAGATATGGGAAAATATTCATAGTCAATATGACATGAGGGGTGAAGTTTTTTGAGTAAACTAAGTAGATGAAGGCGACTGGAAATTAATTATCTTTTTCATTACATTTCAATTACCAAATTCGGCTACCAGAAAAGATAATACTACTACTAAACATTCATTGGACAGTGACAATGATGGGACATTCAGACGCTATCCGTGAAATATAAGGAACCTGTAACACTGTGTCGATCTACTCTTCCACAGTTAATTGTAGTTTCTTGGTACTTTACGTTAAGTAACAACGTTTTTGGTGAGATGGCACCACAGTCGATAATATGGTGAATTGTAATTTATGTTTGCACACCGTTAGTGAATTTTTAATATTTTCTTAAGAATATTGATTTCTAATCTTGGTGTATTAAGGGTAAGCGTTTATTAAACTGGAGATTTTCATGTTTTAGGTTATTGGTCATATATTAAGCTCACTTGGCTACGTTCTATTTATATGTTTGCTTGTAATCATTTGAGGTTAAATATGTGTCTAATAATTGTCTTTAAAATTAGTGTGTTTCACAGTTATTGGACAGGGTGTCCAATGACTGTGTATTGATTATTTTGCAAAATCACACTATTATATCCTCTTACGTTGTAGGTAATGTTGGCAAATTTAGAGAATATTAATTTTTCCACTATCCATATTACATACACAGTTATTGCCCACGTGTCCAATAACTATAATTTAGCTGTCCAATCATTGTAATTATCAATAAATTGATGTTTGAATACAGAGAAAAACATAAAAATTCTGTCGACATTTTGTAATAAAATGAGAAAAAATATGCCATATTCCTAGGTAAAGATATACAAATTGAGTAGGTAGGTAACATATAATATTAAAAAAACAGAATAATCTTCACAAGTGAAGTAATAAAAAATAGATTCTCTCATGTTTGATTTTTGTAAAATAAAATAGTTTCACTATTATTTAATATAGAAGCTTTATCATACTTAAACGGCTTCATAAATGTGAAAACTTTGCCTCATCCGGAGAAAATATAAAAATGTTTATATTAAACTCCTGATGATGCAAATTTTGTACCTTCGTAGTCGAAAACAACTTGAAACAAATAAATTATACAATCTTCAAAGTTTCAGATAAATAGCTTCACTAGTTACATATTGTTTCAGACCAGCTCTAAAATGTCAAAAAACAGTATGATGAAGCAGCATTAGAAGCAGCAATAGCTGAAATTCGAGAACAAGGGAGTTCATTAAGAGCTACTGCCAAAAAGTATGGTGTTCCAAAAAAAAATGCAATAGAACAAGGTGCTACAAAGGAAAATATTACTGTCATGTTCACATTTTCGGCTAATGGAACCTCTTGTCCACCAATGATCTTGTACGGATACAAGAGGATTTCGGAAAAAGTTTCTGTTCCTCCAGGATGGGGTATTGCCAAAAGTGATAATGGTTGGATGACCTCAGACGTGTTTTTTGAATGAATATAATATGGGGAACGTTTTTTCATCCTTATCTCATACAAGAGAAGATCGAACTGCCAGTTGTATATTTTTTAGACGGACATAAAACGCACATGACATATGAGTTTAGCATGCTTTGTTCAGAGCTTCAAATTGAACTGATAGCTTCATATCCCAACGCCACCCGAATCCTCCAGCCTGCGGATGTGTCAGTTTTTCGTCCAATTGAAGTTGCATGGAAAAAATCAGTTAGAGAGTGGTGTGCTCAACATGTCAACAAAATGGTGACTAAACTAAACTTTGCGCTTATCTTGGAGAAAGTTGTGGATACGTCTTTAAATCCAGAAGCATTAATAAATGGCTTCAAGGTATATGTACTTTGTCCGTTTAATGTTGACAAAATAGATGTTTCCAAATGTTTGGGTGAAACGCATCATTCAGCACCATCGGTTTCCACAAACATCGCTAACAACTCCAGCATAACATATGAAGTTTTCACAAATATTGTTGGTGAGAAGAAAATAAAACAGTTCCGTTATATAAAACTTAATAACAGATGATACTGAGGATTTCAATTTTCTTCATAATGTTTGGAGATGTTTTTAAAGTCCAAATCAACAGTCTATAAAAGCATGTTCAACAACATTAGAAGGATCTTCTACCGAAAAAGTAATTCCTGCTCAGGAACACGAAAACAGATAGAGAAACAACTGCTATCGGGGAAGAATATGTTGCTATATTACACCAGAATCGTCTCTATCTAAGCCATGTGGAAATAATAAGCAGAAATAGTCAACCGATGAAGGATCTACAAAAAAGGAGAACTGCGGTGAATATTTCAACAAAAGAAAAACCATCACACTCTCATCCAAACTGAACTCAGATATTAGTCCAGCCTTTAAAATTATCAATCATTCAGGTTTTGGCAATTACTTGGTGTGTCCTAAAACACCCGAACGGAAATAAAAACGTGACACTGAACGTCTTCCTTTTGCCATCACTTCAGAAAAATACAAAAATATGCTTAAGGACAGGAGTGAAAAGAAAAGGAAGCTAGAAGAAGAGAAGGCTGAAAGGAAACGGAAACGCGAAGAAAATAAAGCTCTTGGTGAAGAAACGAAAACAATTAAAGCAAAAGAAAGACAAAAGCAAGCGCCAACATCTAGCAAATGTATTGTATACCTCCGAAAGTGCAGACTGCCACACGAGCGCTAAAGGAAAAAGCATAAATTCCACAAATTCTTGTACAATTTGTCAAAGGTGTGCGACTTGTTTGTGATAACTGTTCTAAAATATATCATAAGTCATGCGTTTCCAAGAAACACCAGATTCATATTCCGGAGGATGTAGATAATGATTTATTTGTATGCCACAGTTGTTACCGCAAAGATAGTGCTTCAGAAGATGAAGATATGGATTATAATAATGATGATGATCCAGAAGAAACTGACACACTTCTTTCCCAATATCAAGAGTATTGAGTGTTATGATTTGTCCAATAACTGTCTGAAATATGTCCAATAATTATGAAAAGTGTCCAATCACTGTATATTTTTCGTGACATTCAATAAAATATTTTTCAAAATTTTGTTTATCTCCATAATAAAGTCAGGTTTCATCTACTGACTAATGGGATTAGATCATTTAATACAAAATAATTGTGGAAATGGTAACGGTTATCTAATATCGGTTCGCTTGAATGTCCAATGACTATGTTGTTTACCTATATTCCAATTTATAAACACACATTTAGGGTACATATAATTCACTGCATAACTTCCAGAAAATCGAAATTTCAGTTGGCAAAATCAAATATGTATGAATAGGTCAATTCTCTTTTAATTACAGGATTATCATGCTTCGCATCAATCACTTTAGAGGTCGATCGATAATAACCCGAACCCCGTCAAACAAGTCAAGCGTACTACTTATCGAAGGAGTTCTGTAAGTCAGTGTTGTTGTGAAGAAATTTGAAATTGAAAATACAAATTCATTCGTTACATATTGAATTAAATGAACTTTGATTTTTTTGAGAATTTGAAATTAGTGATCAATTCATGACACAGAAAAGTGGAGAAGTTCTACAGTTTCTTTGACCGATTTCTGGGAAAAGCCTAACTTGTAGGTGGGTTTCATAACCGTCACCTGTCACAGTGTAACCGTCGCCTTCGACTGCCTTATTGTCACATGTCATTGCACACGGTTATATGGAAGTAAGGAATTATTACGGCAGATATTAGAGCAAGTCATTTACCAATATGTAAGTCTATCGATTTAGTGGTGACAATTTGGCGTTCAAGGGGAAGAAACGTCTACAGAAGTGATTGATTTCTTGGACAATGGGATGTTCAGTCCCGAATAGGTACGAACGAAACTGCAAATGTTTTTCGTGTGGATTGTTGAAGCTCTACGAAAAATGAATTAGGAAAGTTTTGTAGGGCTAGTGTGCTGAAGTGAATCAGCCAACATTGATAACATTTTTGTGAACGCTGGAAGATAATACGACGTCAAGATGGTCATTATAAATAATTTGGAGCAATGTTTTTATCATGACCGAAGGAGGGTGCATAATCCAAAAAAAGTTTGGAGAAGCGAAAATGGGGTATGTTGGTGAAAGGAGGAATTGATTGATAAAGCTAATGAGTGACCAGAAGATTTCAACAATTGGTTACGGTTATCTAAAAAAACCACCGAACATTCGAAAATAAATACCAATTCAAATAATTTCGCACAGTCAGTGAACATTATCTCCCCACATGTCAATACTTCTCACAGTACAGTATGGTTGTTTAAAAAGATCTAGCGATTTATTCCAAGTTATATTGGTGTAGCAGCTAACTCAGCTAAGTTGTTTTCCACCCTTTCGAATTTCTTCCACCGACCGTGGAATTCCCCCAGGCTACCGGTTAATGTAAGTTAAGACAGGACCCCGCTAATTTTCGCTGTTTAGCTCAGTAGTAGTATACCATCTGGTCTAATGTCAAACTTTTCAATTTGATATCGATAATAAAGGAGAGCATGGAGAGTAACTTGCCCGCTTCCTTGTAAGTTTTGCCATATTAGATTTGATGTGGAGTAATACAATTTTTACTATTCTTCCCATCGAACTTTTTCATTCAATAGTCGTTTTAAGGGAGTGCTTGAATAGAAGTAGTCCGCTATCTGGAGCGGTTCATCAAATTGCATCCAGGGCCTATCTCACCACCACCTCTTTCCTGCAAACTAACAGTTGTGTTGAGAGTTCTGCCACATTGTATTCAAAGTTGAGTCATCTTATTTTTGGTATTTTTCTTATGAAACTGTTCCATGCAACATCCATCTTGCGGAAGCGATTCAAAAAATACTATTCCACTATTTTGGGCGGTCTGCCAGAATAATAATTATTCTTACGCTTTATAAGTTTTGGAAAATATTTTTCGAAGACAGTGACCGTCGAAGTGAGAAGCAACAAGTACTTCCCGGGCTATAGGCCCCGACGGATATTGAATTACACTTCAAAGTATAACGAGGTTGGTATATCTACAAGACATTTAACACCAACCATTATGGTTTGCAATCATAACTTGTAGACCGGTTTCGGCGTATTAGCACAATCAGAATCACAAGTTATGTTGTCGCTTCTAATTGCAATCCAGAATGTTTGGTGTTGAATATCTTGTAGAAATACCAACCTCGTTATACTTTGAAGTGTTATTTAATAGCCGTCGGTGCCTTTAGCCCGGGAAGTAGTTGTTACTTCCTAGTTGAACGGTCACGTCTTTGAAAATATTTTCCTAAACTTATAAAGCGTTAGAATTACTATTATTCTGCGATATCCATTGGCAACGCGCTTTATTGAATACGACAATATCACAGGAAGCTGTAATAATACTTGATTGGGAAATATCACATTATTTTTTCCTATTTTTTCTTTCTACGTAAAATCAAAAAGAAGCGTCAATAATAGGATTATTGGATCCATATTAAAAAAGCATAATCAGGAAAACGATAAGAAAGAACGTGATAGAGTTTAATGGAGATTTCACGAACTATGGAGTGGATTTATTAACGTAACAAAACAAATATTTTCTTTTCGTACAAATCGCCATACACAAGAATGTCGTGAAAATCTAATTATCCCATGATTTGTGTTGTATACCACCCCGCATTCCGGAGATCAACAGGGATTTCGTCATACATTTAATTGAATGGGTACGGTTGAGGATTGTTCAATTGAACCTTTCCGTGTCCCGAATGAATTATATGGTACTATTGATAAGCGGTTTCCGCTTAAATGTTACGGTTTAGTAGTTGAACTTTTGGTTCACAAATAGAAATAAAGATGGCGTGCTGGCATTGTAGTGATGTAGCCCTGAAGGTTTCACACATTCGTATAGCAACTGTTTAATTAGTCCAGGAGGAATCGGCGCATAACTATTCCACCTTATTTTTTCTATGCGACTCCCTTCAAATTACCCTACTAACCATATAAATGCATGTTGCCATGGGACAACCCTGTGCCATATTGTTTGAACCGTTAATTGTTCAAACTATTGCAACTAATAGTTATTTTTCAATTATTCTTTATTGGAATACAATTGCAAAAGGTCCCATGGCTTTTCACGATAAAGTTAATATTTTTGGAAATATTAATTCCTAGAGGTTGGGAAAATCTTAAATTTGGGTATTTTTGACCCATGAGAAGTATACTATGAAAAAATTATGTATGTATGTATGTATGTATGTATGTATGTATGTGTGATTTTTGGGGTGACATTCACTGAGACCTAGAAGATCTATTGTGCCCCCTTATTTCTACTCAGTTTCTGAGGAGAGTCTCAGGAACTAGTAGTTCCTTTAGTCCTATTTCCCGGAGGAATTTTAGGATGTCTGCAGGCTTCAACTTAGGCAAATGTTCCTCCTCTATCCAGTAATCTCCCAGGTGCTGTGCTCTAGGATTCTGGAGTGCTGTGCAGCTGGAAAGTATGTGGATGGAGGTTTCTTCTTCCATTCCACAATATCTGCATTCTTCTTCCTCCACTATTTTGAGCTTTTTCAGGTGCCCATTCAGGCGACAATGTACCGTTAGGATCTCTGTCAAAACTCTTAGCGCAGTTTTACTTTGACTTATGCATTCTTTTGATCTCAACAGGTTGTAGTCACCCAGAAGAGTCTTTGATTGTTTAAGCCCTACTAGATCTTTCCAATGGTCAGATCTTCTCTTTTTCTTGGCTTTACTTATTTCTTCCAATATTACATTGGGGCTGATTCCGCAAAAGGGTTCGGGCCCCCAGAAAGGTATTTCAGTCCCCCTCTTTGCTAGTTCATATGCTATTTCATCTCCTCCTATTCCAGTGTGTCCTGGAATCCATAGTAAGGTGACTAAGTTGTTCTCGCCTGGTTCATTGAGTTTGTCTAGGCATTCCCACACCATTTTGGAACTGATTACACAAGAGCTCAGTGCCTTAATGGCTGCTTGACTATCCGACATTATAATAATCCTTTGTCTTCTGTATCCTTTATCAACATTGAACTGGGCGCACTTTCTTATGGCGTGGATTTCCGCTTGGAAGATACTTGGGGTTTTTCCCAAGCTTTCAGAGTGTTTGATTCCTGGCCCGAACACTCCTATCTCAGTTCCTTCTATTGCTTTTGAGCCTTCCGTGTACCATTGAATGGCATTATTTCCAAGTATGGTAATGGTATTTGGATCCCATTCCTTCTTGTTGCTCATTTCCGTTACGAATTTCTTTGAAAAGTTATATTTTTTCATTATACCGTCTTGTGGCATGTCCCAGGTTGTCTGATTTCTAAGAAGTGAGGAGGTGTTTTTTTTAATGATTCCCTCTCTACTTAGTCTGTATCTTGTTCTTTCTGCAACACTTTCCACCACCATATGTAAAGGGGTGAGGTTGAGAATCACTTCCATGGCTGCCGTTGGGCATGTTCTCATTGCTCCTGTAATGCATATACAGGCTAGTCTTTGAACTTTGGAGAGGTTTTCTCTCGTCGTCAATAGGCTAGTTCTACTACACCAGGCAATGGCTCCATAAGTGATGATTGGTCTCACTATGGCAGTGTACATCCAGCTTAGGATTTTTGGGTTACAGCCCCAGTTTGCTCCTGCCAGATTTCTGCACACCATTATAGCCATTTTTGCCTTGTATGTAATCTCCTTTTCGTGTTTGTTCCACAGGAGTTTACTGTCCAAAGTTAAACCTAGATACTTGACTTCTTGTCTCCATTCAATCTCGTTCCCATCGAGTTTTATGGTTTTGAGGTTGAGTTCCTTTTTCTTAGTGAAGACTATCAGGATGGTTTTAGTGGGGTTGATGCTAAGTCCCACTTGCCTACACCAGCTATTTGTATAGTTCAGACCCTTTTGTACAATATCGCAAAGGGTGTTTTCGAATTTTCCCCTGGCTGTTATGACAATATCGTCGGCATATCCTTGGCAGGATATACCGAGATCCGTCAAACCACACAGGAGTTCGTCAACCGTCAGACTCCACATTAATGGGGATGCTACTCCTTCCTGTGGGCATCCTCTGGTAGTGCAGATGGAGACAATGTCTATGCTCGTCCTCGTCTCTGCTATTCTTGTGGTGAGCAGTTCCGGCATCCATTTGGATGTTGTGCTGTCTACACCTCTTCTGTTTAATGCTCTTCTGACTGCCCCATGTGGAGTATTGTCCAAATGTTTTGTCCTTCTATGTCCAAAAATGCACATACTACAGTTTCTTGGTTGTCTAGAGCACCTCGGATATCCTCCGTCAGTTGTACCAGTGCAGTCTCCGTAGATCTGCCTGCCCGGTAAGCATGCTGACATGGGTGGAGAGGTAGTCTCTCTAGGATTTCCGTTCTAATATGGTTATCAATAGCTTTTTCCATCGTTTTGAGTACAAACGATGTTAGACTAATTGGTCTAAAGGATTTGGGGTTTGTTGTGTCCCTTTTCCCAGTTTTTGGAATGAAGGTTACTATTGCCCTTCTCCATGCTTCAGGTATATAACCCAGTTCTAAGCTGCTTCGACTAATTCTAATCAGATGCGGTAGAATTTCGTCTTGTCCTTTCTGGAGCAATGCTGGGAAATCTGCTCCTGGTGCCTTGAAAGGTGAAAAGGTGTTCATGGCCCATTTCAACCTATCGTTACTACAAATGTGTTTGGCCATTGTAATACTTTCTCTTGAAGGCCTATTGTGACCTTCGAGAGGATTATCTCCCCTATTTGGGTTACTCCCTGGAAAATGACTTTCTAGTAAGAGTCGAACTCTTTCCTCCTCATTTTCGGTATATTCACCATCTGGCTTCCTCAAAGCCATATCTGTGTTGACCCCACTTTTCGCCATAACTTTGTAAAGTCTTGCCGCAGCAGGTGTTGTGTTTATATCTTCACAGAATTTTCTGAAGCTATTTCTTTTAGCTTTTCTAATTTCCTTGTAGTAGGTGTTTCTCACCTCGGTGTATCTCTGCCAGTCTCCGGTGATTTTTGCTTTATTAAAAAGGTCCCGGGTTTGAGATCTTAGTTCTGACAGATGTTTGTTCCACCAGGGTGCATCTTTGTTGCTTCGTTGTTTTTTAAGAGGGCAGCTCTTTAATGATTATGATAATAATTAATGATACTTATATGAATAATATATTTTTTCAAATTCTTTACAATAGCTAACAATATCCTTAATTGCAATTTCTTTAAATTCAATTTTTCATACCTGTTTTTTGATTGTTAATTTCGCTCGCTCACAAGTGGTTGATCCGGACTATGAATGGAAATTAATAATAAAAAATCACCTCTCCTTTCCTGTCACAGAGCAGCTGATTCTCTGACGTACTTGGTTCGTGAAATCTTGCCTTCTTCACACGCAACTTAAAAAGAACGTTAAAAAAACAAAAAAAGAGCGAAAAATGGGTTGAAACGATAAACCATTGAATTAATCACACAACTCGCATAGAAATTGCTTCACTTTCCTATTGATTCCAGCACATTTCACATGACACTTTTGATACTAGATCCAAAGCTCTTTCTTTTGCGATTCTAAATAAAGCTTTTTGATAAATTGGGCAGTATACATAGTGCCCAGTCATTATGAAAAATGCGCAATATGAGAGTGCAATTTGATAATAGTTATTCAAATAATCAAATTGACCGGGCATTATACATATTGTCCATCACCTTTTGGGCAGAGTAGTACAAAAATATTTAATTACTATTTTCTTATTGTTATTGTCATTTAACTTAAAATAAACTAAATATTGAACCGCTTAAATAATTAGACTCATTATTTGGATCAATTTCCAAGGACTTCTTCCGTAAAAATCCACTAGTTTTTGCATGTAAAACTTTAGGAAAGTCATATTAAAGATATAACATGAAATGTAATTAAATTTAAAACAAAAATTTCACAACATAATATCTTTGTTTTATAGAAATGACTAAACTCATTATTTGGTATAATTAGCCTCTTCTCTTAATAAAAATCAAATGATAATATAAGTAAAATAGAACATAAAATTGAAAACAATAATTATACAATATGTAGCAAGTAACAGGTTTATTCATTAGAACAACTGCCACTGTGATGGCATTTTGAGGTACACAATTTTTTGGCTTTGCGACAACTACATTTATCATACTTGCAACCACCTTTACAACCACATCTACTATAACCTTGCCCTCCGCATTTAGAAGACATTCTACAACACTCTCTCAGCGAAATCTCTGTCTCTGGAACATCTTCAGGCGAAATAAATCTTTCCTAACTGCCATAACATTTTCTTTCTTGCGCTCTAGGTTTTCGTTTGTGGGTATTGGGTTTAAATCTGTATCTGAAGTTTTTTCAGACTCCTCATCTACGGTAGACTCCACTTGGTCAGTTTCGATGGGCTCGAGTTGATCATTTTCGGCGGACTCTACTTGATCATTTTCGGCGGACTCTACTTCATCATTTTTGGCGATCTCCACTTGATTCTTTTTGGCGGACTCTTCTTAATCATTTTCGGTGGCAACCACTAGATTCCTTTCGGTAATAATGTTCTAAGTAGATAATAGTTTTTCCAAGTCTTTTTCTGAATTAATATCAAGCATAACCTCATGTGGTATAGGAGAACTTTTAAGCCCTACTTTCAACTTCGTCCAAACATGGCTTTATATGGAGTACAGTTAATACTTGTGTGATGGGCTCTATTATGAGAACAACGCTTGAAGTCCGCCGCACGAGCCGCACGCTAAATGGCGGTCTCTGATTGGTCAAAGCGTGTCACGCCATGCGTACTTCCCTCCTCGCCCTCGCACAAGCGTTAAATATAGCTTAATTATCAAATTGCCCAATTGTCATGTAGCAATATAATAATGACCGTGCAATGTGATAAATAATGAAGTTAAGATAGTAATTAATCACTTAGCCCGATAAAGCTAGACATTATTTATCATGCTCGTGCATTAAAAATAATGCCCGCATTAATCACCTGGTCCATAACATATACAACCCTCATCTGATTTATCGTCATCAACATCACTCCATCGCTCAATTTCCTTTCAACTGCTGTTAATTTTTTCATCATTGATTCTTTTGTCTTTCTTGCCAATTCCTGTGTTTTCGTTCCCTTTTTTTTGTCTCATCTCAATCAGTCAAGCGTGGAATTCATTAGCCACGTTTTCTTTTCCTCTGAACATCATGTTTAACAGTAACCACAGGAACAGGTGATAAGTTATGAATGATCTTTTTAATTTTTTCAATCATAGAGCAGCAAGCTACATCATTACCATTTATAATTTCATTGGACTCTTTTTTTATCAGGCATTCCTGGTTGCTTTTTGTTTTGTGTTATATTCAATGATATACCTTCCTGTGATACCTGTTGGTATTTGCTTAATTGCTGATTTTTTTATTTTAATTCTTGTTCCAAAACTGCAGCATCTAGCGGTTTGTCTGTTGTGAGAGATGGAGCAAATGAACAGTCTTCGAGAACATTTGGTTTGAACGGAACTATACCCGTTTTGGCAAAAGCATTTCTTTTATGAGCTGGCGTGGCACTCTTTGAAGAAGCATTTTTGAAGAAATCAGGAATCTGAAAATCGGTCACCATTGAAGCCGGATCATGTCGAAGCCATTTTTATATTTTAATCATAATATCACACCATGGCAGAAAATGAGCTTTAGCAGTCTAAGACTATTGGACAGTTAACTTATAGTTAAGCTCTACTAAAGGTTGCTTCGAAAGATAATCTGGTAAGGTCGAAACCTAATCTTTTGGGGACTACTATCATTGTTCTTGTTATGATCTCCAATTGGGTGAATGCAACGTTCTCAAAATTTAATCACGTTCATTAGCGGTGGACGTGAACGTCTATGAATAATTTGCAAGCTTTTCTGAAGGTAATTTTTGTGATAAAGTCCCAATGAATTCAGAAGATTCACAAAAGTACTATTTTTTCGAATGACCCTAGTATTGAAGTGTACGATATCACAATATTGTAATATATCGTATTATATGTATTAGGTATATTATGTTTTGTAGTCAGTATTTTTATATTTTGTTGTAAATAATTTTCACATATTATCTATTTTCATTTGAACTATGTCGCCCTGCCTATGAAATTGTATGATTTCCCATGATAATAATGATATCTCCTGCTCTCCAAAATCGCCAAAGATTGGTTTGAATGCGAAGCTGGAGCTAATAAATTTCAGTTTATGATTAGTCACTGCTAAATAATGTTTGATCGATAAAAACTGCCAGTACAGGGTATAGAAACATTATATAATATAAATGTGTATTATAACTGGAAAAAATAGCTGTTCCTTTTCCTCATTCCAGTTGTTTCGACTTCAATGAACTATAAGAAGCATCCAACCATTCCACAATCTCCAATAAAATCTATTCTCAATTATTTTTTCCGTTTTCTCAATCAAATTATTTGTTTCCCTTGTCAACAAAAAAATATATATTTTGTTAATTAGAATTGTTCAATAACATGGAAAAATAGACGTTCTCAGTACAAAAAAGAAATGGAAAGAGAAATAATACCTGGCATTTTTAAGAGCACACCAGTCTTGAGTTGTCCTTTCCTCTAGGAGAATATTGCGTGGATTTCAAAGGAGTTCGATATAAAGAGAAAAGTGAGTAGAGTGATCATTCTTTGAGGACATGATTGTAGATAAACATGTCAGAATTTTTTATCGTTCAATTCACCGGTTTATCAATAGCAATTTATCCGTCAGTTAATACTCAACTACCAGTTATTTTGGAAAGGTAGGTTTATCAACAACAGGATATCTTTATCCGGCAGATAAAATGTCAAATATTGATCTGTCAGTTTTAACTGGCGGTTAGGTCGATATCTGGAGATTAAGGTCTCACTTTATTCGGTAGAGTTGTTTTGTATTGATTTCGTTGTGGTGTTGTATCAAATTTACTTGGGTTTTGAGCAAAGTAAAAAATGGAAGGTACTAGTACTACTAAAAAGAGAGGATACAATTTCATAGCAGAGGAGAGAAAATTGCTTCTAAAAATAGCAAATAAACATGAAAATGTTATAGAAAATGAAGAAATGGATAGGGCAACTTAGAAGTTGTCCACTCTGTCCCTAACTGTATACGGCCTTCTTTCGTACTCAAGAACTTGCACAATATCCTCGTCCTCGTCGCTATCCAGAGTATAATCATTCAGACAATTCATATTCATTAACAACCAAAAACTTATCAAGAAACAGAAATAAAAACGCATAAACCTTTGGATAAACATTCACCAAAAACCTAACAAAGATATCAATTGATGTGACATGACCTTTATCTTGTAACAACCAATGAGATTTGTTACATTCATTCGTCAGCATTGCCAACTTTCATGATCTGTCAGTTAACAAACTAGAGAATAAAAACGAGTTTATTGACGGCTTCCAAACAAACTGGAACTTCATCTGCTAGTTACTTCTATCCGACGGATACTTAATTGATGGATAATATTGGATATTGAGCAGTAGTTTTAAATTGGGTACCTTTTAATAACTCAGTTTCTATAATTCCAATGTTCTTTCCTTTTCTTTTCTTTCCTTGGTACTTTGAGTAGAATTTAAAATTATTTGATATAAGTATGTTTCAACATAATGATGATTATAACGTTTTTGGCAACAACCTATTTTTTCTTTGGATTATGTGTTTCATGCAGGTAACTAAATTTTATTTTATTTCATTATTTTGACTACCCACTAATATAATTTTTATTATATTATTACTCTGGTTTAAATAATTTTAACAAAATTTCATAAGATCTCCATGTATTAAGTGTACCATTTTTTTATATTGTAGCCTGATGATGGTAATATTGTACCGAAACTAGTAGCATTATAAGTTTCCTTTGAGGGACTTTGATTTGAACATTTTTCTTTGGTTTGAATTTCTCAGTCATTTGATAAACTACAATCATACAAATATATATTTTAAATGTTCAAATGTGAGTATACCCCTCAAAAACTTAACAAATTTACTTTCTGCACTAGTGCGGAAAAGTGACTTTCTCTGCAGCTAGTAGAAAAAAACTATAATTGCACGGCATTTTGAGTATTGTCCAACAATTATATATTTTTTAAGTTAGTCTAAGCTACAAATTTCACAAAATAAAACAGGAAGGGTTGTTTCAAGAGTGAATGGATATACCGGTAGATATACTTGACGGTTTAAATCCTAATTAGGATTTAAGGGTGTTAATCAGCGGGTGGTTTCACAAAACTTAATTCTTATTTTTAAAATAATTCATAATATGACCAAAATATATGTCCATCATAATTAGTTTTGTTGAAGATATACATACTTAGAATACTAGAAAATCTAATAGGTGTCAATTTCAAAACTTACAATGGGCCGTTCCTCGTACTTCAGTAACAGGTGAACTTGGATATGTTATCTGGGGATATCAACCTCAAACATATTCAAAGAATATCGGAAAAGTACAGAAAAAATTCTTACGTTTCTTATAATTAAAAAAAATCGTTGGCCGTATTATAGAACAATTAACGAGAAGAAAGCAATGTTTCTTCTTTCACTGGTCGGCGTAAATTGAACATGATGATTTTCTTATATAAAATTATTAATTGCATATCCACATCAAGTTATTTATTGTGCTTAATTCCTTTCAAAGTTCTCTTAACCCTCTAATGCACAGCTCCGCCTTAAGGCTAAGATCTTTTTTACATGAATTAATTCATGGTGTAAATGCACAGGTCCGCCTACAGGCGTATGCTATTTTCTTTCATTTAGAAATTTCTTATTTTCAAAATACCGTTCTAATATCGAATATATATTATTTTAACCCAATAGCATCCTCTTTCATAATTTTTCACTTAAAAAAATTAATGCATTAAAGGGTTAAGATTAAAAAACATCAGTTTCTTTCTCCCTTGAGGCCATCTTAAGACTTGTCAACAATATAAATAATGCTAGCAAAATAGATTTGACAACGTCAACTAGACAACTTAAGAGCAGTGTTTATGAATATATTTTGAAATTTGGTTTTTGATGGAACAGTTCCAGGAATTAGTCTTATATGACTTGTTTTTAATTAGTTGATTATTTCATATCATTGTTAAATTTATCAATGATCTTACTACACAACGTTGGGAAAAAAATTATGTATCAATAATTCTTATTTAATGTAATTAGGTTATAAAACCTTTTCGGAATAAATAGGAGAATGAATGTTCCACATAGTTATTTTTGTTTCCAAAAAAATGTTCCTGGTTCATTATTACACCCTGTATAATTATATAACTTAGACCGTGAAAAAGCATTCTCTACGGGCTTTCCAATGACGTATCACAAGTAGGGAGTTGCATTTAAATTCTTGTAGGTGGGTCATATCATGGTACGTTTTCTCTCATGTCATTTTCTCTCTCTCTCTCTCTACCCTGAAAACAGTTCCGGAATTTTTTTGATGACTCCCTTTTCGTTCACGTGGTACAACCCATTGTAAGTTTTCAAATTGACACCCTATATAGCAACTAAAAGAACTGGTCCAACTCCAGATTCTTCTTTTTACAAAGGTTTATTGTTATATACGAGTGTAATAATTTGCCAATCCCTATGAAATCGTGTATCACCCTTGACAGTTTTATAAAAGAAACTTTCATTATGTGGAAATGAATTATTTTTATCCAGTTATTTGACATGTAATTTTGGATGTAATTGCATGATTGTTGGATAAACTTTGTATCTAATGATAAAAATGGTATCGCTGCAAACAAGCAAATGGGATTTCCCAAGAATAAATGTATATCTTTATAATACAGGCGGGATTTCTCACACCCCAAAGTTCTTCACTGCACTGTAGCTCTCTTGGTAGCTGACTAATGACTAAATCCGCTCAAGAAAATCACAGAGTGAAGTGTTTTAGGAAGCGTTCATTCAGATGGAAATAACGGTGATTTAAAATGTGTTGGGTGATGCCGGATTAACGAAAACTAGAAAAGTCAATCTGATGTTAGATTGACAGTTCATAATAATAATGAAATTGATGAATACAAATGGCGAATACTATTACTTACGTCTCTTACAGCAGTAAGTAGGAGAAGCGGTCCCCGATTTCGGCATTCTCGTTGAAAATAGCTTAACAAAGATGTTACTATCTCTTGACATTTACTATTCGGCTTCTTCGGCATTTTATCAACTACAAACTGCAGATTTGCCTGAATAATTGGTTATAAAACTGTTTTTTGAATCTCAGAGAAAGAATGAATTTGAAAGCACCAAAAAAACTTGTAAATATTAGACAATGATCGAATGTCAATGAAGGTCAAAACCACGGTCAAAACAAACTGTGGAATCTCACCAGCTGATCTGCCAACGTCTTGAAGTTTTGCCAACCCGTTAGCTGTAAATTGCCCTGGCTGTTGAGGATAAATTGTATTTACGATTGGTAAATTGATATTTATTCTGATGGGCAGGAAAGTAACTAAAAATGAAATCATCGTCTTTTTATCGTGAAAATCCTATATCCATTTACCAGCTATACATAATATATTTAATGATGTGGAAATTATCCAGTTGTCACCAGCACGAATTTATGAAGCACACAGGGTCAATTTTTAAACTTACAATATGCTTTATGTCGTCAAGGAAAAGAGATATTGAGGTGATTCCAAAACTGTTTCCAGGGTAGAGAGGGGGAACTGAAATGAGAAAAGTGGGATACAACCCCATCAACCCCCTATGCCCCACCTACAAAAATCTAAATGGCAGCCCCCTACTTGCAATACGTCATTATGGAAAGTTCGTGGAAAATGTTTTCCAACGATCCTAGTCATAATTATACAGGTTGTAACAGTAATGCAGACACACTTATTTGACAACAAAAATAAAAATTAATTGTGGAACGATACTTTGCTTTGAAAACCTCCAAATAAAGTACAAGTATGGTCCCTATTTGTTCAGTTATTTTCCTATTTATTCCAAACAGGTTTCATAACCCTATATGGAATGAGAATTATTGTTACATACATTTTTTCCTACTCCTATACTATAAGTTGTTAATTAAATGCCAATTTTTAGTCTCGTAATGATACCCATGATACACTGGTTTTCATTATAAAACTGAAAAATTGACCAATAGAAATCTAGATTTTCAAATACCCAGGTTGGCAGTCTCAATATTTTCCGTAGAATGTTTGACAGTTTCTGAGAGATTCGTGTGTTTTATGACAGTTTTAATCTTTTCCGTTTTTTTTT